>LPNX011039336.1:0-78237 GCA_001517045.1 Pseudotsuga menziesii
GAAGTCAGTGCATACTCTAAGGGTGCCTTGTTTCTTGTTGACAGGAACAGGGTTTGAAACCCATGTGGTATAAGCAATAGGATAAATGAATCCTGCTGTGGAAAGTTTCTCGATCTCTGTTTTGACAGCTGGGAGTTTGGAGGGGTGTATGGGACGGTGTTTCTGACGAACGGGGGTTATGTCAGGCCATGTGTCGATGTGGTATTCTATAATGGCAGGGTCAAGGCCAGGCATTTCGGTATAGGACCAGGCAAAGACATCACGGAATTCTTTGAAGAGTGCTGTGTATTCGTCAACCTCCTGCGCAGTGCAAGATTCTCCTAAAGCGATGAGCTCGGGGGTGCCCCCGGGGGCAGCAAGATCGACTTGGATAACAGGGGATATGTTGGCCATGTTACCCTCTTCGAAGGCATCAGGAGCAGGAATAGGGTCCTTGAACCAATCGACCTTCGGGGGAAGGAAGTATTTCGATTCCACTGCAAATTGGGGAGCAGTAGTGGAAGGTGGTTCATCTCGGAGAAAGTATGAACGATGATGCATGTCATCCC
Source organism: Pseudotsuga menziesii (assembly GCA_001517045.1). NCBI lineage: Eukaryota > Viridiplantae > Streptophyta > Pinopsida > Pinales > Pinaceae > Pseudotsuga > Pseudotsuga menziesii. The sequence continues at coordinate 549 of LPNX011039336.1, forward strand.
AGGGATAATCTGGGGCGGTGAGAGCCTCAAGAATTTCTTCATCACTGTAGAATGTTCGGGTTGTCAGATCGGTTTACGAGGGGGTGGTGACGGAAGAAAACATGTAAATGGTATCGAACTCTTCTGAAGCAGAAGATTCCAGGGGGTGGATCTCCACAATGGGGAGTTGGGTTGTCTCAGGATCCAGGTCTGAGGGGAGGATCTCGTCAATGGGGAGGTCTGCCATCTCCAACTCCGGATTGTTCATCTCAAAGAGAGCTAGTCGATACTCGGGGAGATCGGGATAGTGATGGGAGTAATGCCCGTAAATATCACATAAGGCACATGGGTGGTTGGTGCGTAGGGACTTGTCGCGAGGCGTAGGGGTTGACTCTAGATGGACCACCGGGATGGTGGGGTCGTCGTCGAGCATTTTCATGTATTCCTTTAATGCTGGTAAATGAGGACATAGGTGAGTCGCATGGCCCAACTCATCGCAGAGCGCACATTTGGGAGGGGCACGGAATACAGGGGGGTTTTGGACTGTCTTAGGGGGTGGGACAGCAGTGTAAGGTTGGGGGCCTCTGCCCCCCGTGGGTTTGGTAACAATAGGGGATGGTTTCACGGGGGTTGACGGGGTAGCGACACCGGGAGGTGGTTTCACAGAGGTTGACGCAGTAGCGACACCGGGAGGTGGTCGACTAGTAGTAGCTATGGGTTGCACTGGTTGCAGGACGACATCTGGTGTCGGCGGGTGAACTGGGGGTGAAAGATACCAAACGGGTAATCCTAAGGTTAAACCCGGGAGGCTAAGGGTAGCCATTACTGGGGTGCTAACCACTCCTGAGGGAGGGAAGAGGAAAGGTATGGTATGTATGGGTGTGGCGCCAATGTGGCTAGGGACCAAAGGGGGTTGAGGTAACAACGGTGGTTGATTACTAGGGGTTCTCGTGTGGTGGGACAGAGTCAATAGGTCAGCCAATTCAGTAGTAGATAATGGTGGTGGGAGTGATGGAAAAGTGGAGGTCATCGGTGTGTCTGAGTAAACTCCGGGCCCCACAGAAGAAACCAAGGAGGTGGGGGCATCCGGAATCAGTTGTTCAACTATGGGGAGCATGGGCCCTATAGAAGAAACGGCTGTGTTGGGGTCACCCGAGATAGTGTGTTCAATCATGGGGAGGACATTTTCGGGTGTCGCGGCGTCCTTGGGATCGTAGTACATGAGTTGGTCAACTTTGACCACGCGTCCCTCATGAGGGAACATCATGATGCGAAAAACGGTAGAAGCAACTGCCCGCATAGCATACATGTAGCTGCGGCCAAGTAAAAGGTTGTAGTCAAGCTGGGCATTGATAACCTCGATGTTTATCAGGACCATTTTACCAGCTAGCTGGACGGGGACATTGGTTAATAAGCCTTGTGGTTGAGCTGAACGGCCGTCGTAGGCTCGCAACGCAGTGGAGGACGGTTGGAGAGGGGGGATCCCATTTTCTGCCAGATGGAGATGGGCATGACACATGTGGAGGCACCTTCATCAATAATGCAGCGATGGACTACAAAATTCCGGATGGAGACAGTAACTTGGAATGATAAGTTGGAGGGCAGGCGGGGTTCGGATTGGTCCAAATCATATGCCATTAATTGCGAATCATGCGGATCGATAGCCCCAATGGCTGAGAGTAAAGTCTTACATTGCGAAGGGAAATTTCTTAATACTTCTAACGCAGACATGGCTGTGGGAGACTGGGCTAAGTTGTCTACGATGGTGTAGTTTGACGCAGCCCGCGCATTAGGGTTGTTATTGATACGGCGAAGTGGGAAACGGGGTGCTTTGGGAGCTCCATCTAGTGGAGGTGGAGGTATACATAACGGCTGATCGGTGGGATGAGCGTTAGTGGGGTTATTGGGGGGTGGTACCTCTGAGGTGGAGCCATATTGATTTCGCCGGGTCTGGAGGTTGACCTCATCGGAGGACATCATCAACAGATGGTGGGTACCTGAGTCAGGCGGGGGCTGATCAGGAGCGGCGTAAGTGATTTGTTGGATAGGCGCAGTAGCTTGAGGGGGAGCTAATGGTTCAGTGTTCACTAAGCCTTGATTTGGTAAGGGGTTTTGTAGGACCAAAGGTGGCTGCTGAGGTTGTGGGGGATTGGGTGGTGCTTGAGGAGCCGCCTGTCCTTGGCGTAGCTTATCAGCAGCCAAAAGTTGTTGAACTCGCTCCATCTGTGGACAAAAGTGTGTGTAGTGGCCATAGACCCCGCAAACAGAACAAGGGAAGTTGGTTCGCAGGTTGGGGTTTTTAGCCTGCTTGGGCGGGCGATTGGGGTTTTGGTTGGTGGGGGCTGCGTTATCATTAGCAGAGGGATTAGGGTGTTGGCCAGCTTGCTCGGTCTGCTGGTTGTTCCCACGATTTCGGCCCCTGCCGCGGTTCTGTTGGCCCTGGTTGCGTTGGTTATTCTGGTTTTGCGACGGGTTTTCTTGGGCGTAAACCTGCCCTTGGGTAGTAGGTGGATTTTGAGTTTGGGCAGGTGCAGGAGCAGGCTGCGGTGGATAGTATGGGGGTGGAGGCTGCACTAGCACGGCTACTTGAGGGGGTTGTTGATAGTGCTGTGGAGCGGGTTGTGGGTTTGCCGTAGGGGCTGGCTGTGGCGGATAATAATGAGGTTGGGATTGCGACGGCGCAAGAGTTGGTGCAGCCTGCTGGTGATAGTATGGCTGAGGTGCGACCGGGGAAGGCATATTGCCAAAACAATAAGGTGGACATGAAGGTCCGTGGGTATGGTGTTGATGGGGCATGTGAGCATACGAGGTGGTTGCTCCGGGCTGTGATGTAGCCCTCGAAAGTTCAGGTCCAGGAGTAGGACGGGCGAGGGAAAAGGGCTAAGGCTGTAAAGAGAGACGCCAAATGATGCCATTGGCAGCATGGGATTCCCCCAGCGCATCGTGATGTGAGGGATCGCCTCGAGGGGCGTCCAGGATGATGGTGTAAAGATAACCTGACTGGGCGTAAATGAGATCAAACTGCTGGGCCTTAAGGATAGCCTCTTCCTCTGACTGGGGTCTTTCGGCTGCCACATCCTTAGCAATGAGCGGAAGGAGGGACTTGAGGAACCAATCGAGGAAGATCCGGTCATCTAGCTTGATTTTACATAGGCTACGGCGTCGCCGCCATTCATGGATGTGGTCGGTGATGTGGGTAGCCATGTTCTGTCTACATGATAGAAGAATCTCGACGCCTGCGTCATAACGAACAGGCAACTGGAAGAACTGGAGGAAGGTCGAGGCCAGGGACGTAAAGGTGGTGTGGGTTCCGTGAGGTTGCTCGATATACCATTTGGCAGCTGAGCCAGTGAAAGTGCGCTGTAATAAACGGAGGCGAATGGAGTCATCTACTATGGAATTGGAGGAACACCATAGATGGAAGGACATGATATGGTTCTGTGGGTCCTCACCTGCCTTGCCCTCAAACTTAGGGATGTCGGAGGGGAGCTTGGTAGGCATGTGGGGCCACGCAGGGTCGTGTCGGATGGGGTCGTTGGTTAACCTGGCTAGGTCAGGGAGGTTGAGGCTAGCCATATAGGGCAAACTGGATGGAGGGTGGGACACAGCAGTAGGTTGGACCACGTTGGGGCCCATGCCCCCAGGTGGAGGGGTGATGTGAGGGATGTTACCCCCAAGTGGGGGAACTACGGTGGTAGGAGTTACTAATGGAGTAGGTATGGGTATTCCTTCCGTGGGAATAGGTACGGTGAGGGGAATGGTAGACGGGCCTCCTGTGGAGGGTATACCCATGATAGGTGTAGTAACTGGTATAGTGGCGGATGTACCACTGGTGGTCCCTATAATGGAGGGGTTGGGATTCACGCCAGCCATGGGGCTAGTGGAGGTAGTGTAAAGAGTGTTCTCGGGGTCTGGTGACGGAGTCCTGTGCGGCTGACGAGTGGAGTCGAGTGACAAGGTTCGAGATCTACGGTGATGACGGGTGTTGTCAAGTGAACCGTGTTGTGGGGGCTCGCCTCTGAGGCGACGAGAATGTCTCGGAGAGTCAATGGTGACAAGTGGTTTTCAAATATGTGGGTTGTGGTGTTGAAAAAACAACTCGAAAATCCTAATGCAACCGTGTGTGCAGAAGGAGAGCTTGAAAAATAAGGCACTCAGGCCAAAAAGCAACTCAAAACACCTACCGTAACTGCGTGCTACAATAGGCGGAGTGTCAACAAAGTGGTCAGAATACCAATAAGCAGTCGGTTTCCTAAAAAAGAAAAATGGTGGACTCACTAGACCCAGAGGAGGTAAGGGAGCATGCAAACACCTAACTAATGGTATTATGACTCAACTAAGTATATCCTCTGCAAGGTGATGAAATCCAAGTCAGACAATATAAATAAGAAAGTCAAATGGCTAAAGTATCCCCCTACCGGGAGGGACACCGGGTACGCAAACCTAGAAGTATGGAAACTAAGATACCCCGTTCATGACACGTCCAGAAAGGTGAATCTGCCGCTTGGTCCTTTAACCGCAATATTCCCTATACAGGGATATTCTGAGAACTGCGAAAGGTAGCCCTTCAGTTACTGAATGGATTTCGATATTCCACTCAGACTTCCGGAACCAATCTCACGACTTCAACCCTCCTAAGGGAGAGGCCCTCTGACAAACTGGTGGTGACAGTGTCAAAAAATACTGAGGGATTTTGGTTCCCTAAAGGACAACAACTATGTCTCACGTGTAAATAACCGAGGGGTGTTATTGGAAGCCTATCCCCCCGATCCTACCTAACTACAAAATTCTTTTGTGTTCCTCAAATGAGGTTACAGTGTTGGTTGAGTTAAGTAGATTTTAGGTCTCACTTTGAATTAGGGGATAGATTGTGTGCATGTGAGGTTGTGAATCCAAAATAGTTACTCAATGACCATGACAATGTAGAAAAACTTTGAAAAACTTTTACCATGCAAAATTTTTTTTTTTTTTTTTTTTTTTGAAATAAATGCTAAAAATGTTCTAAACAATTCTGTAAACAAGGAACAGAAATGGCTGTAGGGCTGCAAGTGGTACAGGTGGCTATGCAAGTGCAGGAAAAATGGAGGCAAAGTGGCTGGGTTTCGGCGCGGAAACAAGGGCAAAAACAGTTCACGGACCGCGGGTATGAAGCGAACTCGCGCGGTCGGACCGCGGGTTTGAAGGCAACAGTCGCGCGCAGATCGTGGGTTTAGTGGAAACAGGCACGGTCTAGGTCGCGGGATTCGGGCTGACAGCGGGGATCAGAGCGCGACTGTGTTATGAACAGACGCGGTTGGATCGCGACTGTGGGATGAAAAAAATGCGGTCGGGTCGCGACTGTGGGCTGAAAAGACGTGGTCGGGGCGCAGGAAAATGGCTGATAGCGGCGGGCTGGTCGCAGGTTAGGGCGTGAAATGCGCGGTCGGGCCGCGGCTGCGGAAGTAAAAGGCGCGGTCTCCGACGGCCGAAAACGACAACCGAAAGTACAGTACAGAAAAATAAAAATAAAATTAAAAAGAGACAGCGGAGTCGCCAAAACTGTAGCTAGCGTTTTCACCCTAGCTTGTGCTGATGAGCACCTACTAAGGAATCTGGAATCCTTAGTAGCAGTTCAATGATGTGTATGAATTAAATAAAGACAAACTGAAACAAAGACTAAGCTAAAGCAGTAAAAAGTAAATAATACGAAGCAAAAACAGTAAAGAAATGTATAATGGTGATTTTTATTGATATTACCTCCGATGAGGAGGTTGGTGGAGTCCGTTGCGCTGGTCCGATGTCGGTGGCTTCGAGCTCCAAGCTGCTTCTTTTCCTTTTCCAGTGGTGGAAATGGGCCAAAAGAGTTCTCAATGGTGAAAGTAGCTTGATGGTAAGCTAAGGTTTCGAGAATAATTTCGGCAGAGGCAGGATGCTTATGACTGTGGATGTTGAAATGAGGGGTCTCCACCATTTATTTATAGTTTTTTAGTGGTGGAGTGATGGCCCATGGTTTTGGAAACCATGTGGTTTAGGGCAGCTTGTTTAGGGTTTTTTCCTCCTTTTCCTCATTATTTTATATTTTTTCTTCCCTTTTGGGGATTTTGCTATTTTTAGAGGAATTTTGGACTTTTTTGGAGGAAAAAAGGGTTTTTTGGCCTTTTGGAGGCATTTTAGGCCTTTTGGAGGCTTTTTAGATGGTTTTATGGCCTTTTAGAGGCATTTTAGGCCTTTTGGAGGCTTTTTAGTGAGATTTTATGGGAAATATGGTAGGCAAATGGACAAATGAGCCATGTAGTGGGGTAGATGAGGTAGTTAACCATTTTTGGGTGTTAACAATGGTGCGCATCCTACTTTCTTATGCACATGGAGGTTACCTCTAGCTAGGTAACAAGATCGACCTAAACGTCAACCTGATACACCACATCACCGGGATGTCCAAGACTGGTAAGGACCCTAAGACACATATAACAGGAAAGAACAAGGATCCCAAGCTACCACCAGGCCTAGTTACCAAGTATAATCTACATAGAGGAGGATGGGATTATGACATCGCAAGCTTAACAGATGATACACTCAGATTTACAGCCAATCTTCTTGCAGGAAGACTGTTAACCAAGGTTCACCCAAAGGAAGTCACAAGATCAGTAATTCACCTTGCCATACAAGTTGCAGAAGGTGAACAGTTCAATTGGTGTTTATTTCTGTTAAATATTTTTCAGCAAGATTGTTTAACAACCCAGGATGAGGAAAACTACCCCTTCCATTTCTCGTGGTTGCTTATACTATGTGCATTCATCGGGTGGAAGGAGCCGCCCCATACCTAGTTTCGACAGCTAGCAAGTGGTGAGCCCAGAGGTGCGCACTATACCAACTTATGGGAGAGCAGCATCCCAGCCAAGAAAAAGAGAAATATGATAGTATTATATGAATACTATAAACTGTTGAAGAGAATCATCCAAGGGACGCCGCAGATCAGCACGGAGACTGTGGACATATATGATAACCAGCTTGATTTTATGGCAGACAGCCATAGAATCTACCTGAGGCCAAAAAGGTTTAAAAGGGACAATTGGGATAATGGTTGGTTCAGGATGATAGTGCAGGATGTCAAAGACGTCATCAAAGACTTTGACGACGAGTGGAAACAAGCATTAGAGGATACCACAGCACTACCATTAGGTATCGCATAGACAGACCCATCAGACAAAGGAAAAGACAAAGTGGGGTCCCAGACACAAGATACAGTAGAACTGCCACTACCAGGAGAAAAGAGGAAAGACCCAGAAGAGGTGCCACTAGAGTCACCAATGAAGAAGAAAAAGTAGAAAGCCACAAAACTACCTTTGAAGACTGCATTGACAGACGATGACTATGAACAAATTGCAGCAAGACTAAAGGATGAAATGGACGACACATTTCAGGCGATGCAGGAATCACAGGGCAAGCTACAGGGGGCAACAGATCAGCAGCTTGTGGAGTTAAAAACACTAACTGAGAATACTGCCACGATCCACACTCAGTTAATCAAGACGCCCGCAGGAGAAAGTTCAACATAGTCGATTTCTCGCGAGGAAATCTTGGCAAAGGATCGCATCAATACAGTCTTGATACCACCAGGGAGCATCTGATTCCCTGCTTCAATGATGGACGTACAGATATAGATTAGGTAACCTATCAAGGTTAACCTCGCAGAGTTTCACGTTGATCAGTTACAGATGATCCAGTAGCATCTAAGCACAGATCTCAGAGATAGAGAGCTCGCTACTTATAAACAAAACACACAGCTGAAACAAAAGAATGCAACACTCACCGCAAGTTTTCAGAAAAAGGAGGAGGAGTTAAGAACATATGAAGAAAGAGAATAGGATCTCAATCAGGTCCTACAGAGCATCACATTGGATTTACCCCAATGTAACATTGAGTTTGCCTTGCCTCTCACGTAGAAGGTAAGAAGAGTTACAGACAGAGCAAAGGCTCTGGAAAAAATAGTAACCAAGATGGAAGAAGACCACAAAGCACAGATTGCTGAGCTTGAGGCTCGAGCACCGGGCACCCCCTAGGCAGACAAGGAAGTGAGAGTAGAGGCCTTTAGACTCACTTCCGCACAGATGAAATCTTGCATAGACGATGCACAGTTAGTGCTAGCTGAGGCGACGAACACATGGTCGGGGTTAGATGAGCATCCCGAGAGAGTAGAACTCCAGCAAAGCATTCAGCAGATAGAGAATGCCACAGCAGCAATGAAGGAAGAAATCAAGAGTTTAGGAGCTCTTGCGAAGATGAGAAAGACGACAGAGATGAACCGCTTGCAATAGGAAGCGCAGCGGTTGAGAGCAAAGGAGATACAAATCAATAACCTGCTTCAACCATATCAGGAACAAATCACAGAGCTAGTCGAGGTGGTTGAGCAAAAGTTAGGGAGTTAACTACCACCATAAATTAAATTGATGCAACAAAAGACTCCAATATTAGTCAAGCTATGCTTGAATCAGCATAAGAGTGTGTCGAATCTATGGAGAAAGAAGTCGCAGGACTTCGATAGAAACTTACAAAGACTTCGCAGAAAGCCAAGGAGAAAGTACAGCAGGATAAGCTCGCTTTTAGTGGCTCGAGGATGAGCCACAAGTAAGTGTTAGAGGACTGTTGGAGTAGGGTCCCGCAGCTACAGGAGAAGCTGCCATTTTGGGCGGATAGACAGTTTTGGCGAAGATATGAGAGATAAGGTAAAGATATGACGTCGTAGCATGTTTCTAGCTACAGATCAGAGCCGGAAACTGTGACTATTGGGACAGAGAAGTCAAAGAAGACGACAGTACCTGAGCATCCGAGAAGAGAGAGCTCACCCACTACACTAAAGGCAGCAGCCGAGAAGAGAGAGCTCACCCACTGCATTCAAGGCAGCGGCAGAAGACAAGAGGGCTCAAATACCCTCATAAAGGAAAAGGGGCAACGAGGCCAAGGTATTGAAGACAAAGGACAGAAAAGGAAGTGGTGCCCAGTACCCACGATCAGCGTCGGGAAGCGTGGAAGACTACAGAGAGTTGTAGTGTGACGAAAAGCGGCAGTTCGAGTATAGATAGACCGACTATCATAGTTAGGGTTTTTGGGTTACTATTGGGATAGGCCCACAGTATTGTAAAGGCGAGACATTCAGGCCACCTATAAAGGGATGTAAACTGTATTGTAAAACGTTAGCTAGTCGGATAACCTGTAGCTATTCAGATAGTTAGCCCGTCTGAGAGTCCAGTAGTCTGTTAGCTCACCGTTATTTTGTATTGTAATAGAGTCGAGCTCTGGTTCTGCTATTTAGTCCATAGTTACCTTACTGTAACTAGTAGCCGATTCCAGGAGTATGTATGTAACAATCCACAGGGATTGACAGAGAGAGAGAGAGAGAGAGAATATTGTAAGAAGGAAATATAGAGAAAGAGAAGAGATCTAGGAGAGAAGGGCTCCCAGCAGTTAGTGCGAAGTTACCCAAAATATCTCTAGCTTCACAATGGGTTGCAGCAGAACTGTGTACTCCCTCAAGATATAATAAACATAGTTCTATGGACGTAGCTTCTACCCTGGAAGTGAACCACGTAAAACCAGTGTGTTATGTGATTATTTCATGTGATTGTGCTTTACTTAGTTGATATTTGTTATCTGTTACATGAATGTTGTATCTCAGTTAGTAAATGTCTATATGTCCTCATTCAGTTACAGCATTATTGAAGGTTAAAGGTGGATTTACATGTATCAAGCGTCTGCATATGAGTTTATCAGTGCTTGTTTCACACAGTACTAAGTCATTCTGTTAAAGTGTTTCCAGTATACTTATTCAGCCAGTTAAGTATAGTTGAGTTAGAGTGTGTTGAACTATGGAAGTTCAAGTCAGAGTGTTAAATATCTTGTTGAAAGTTAACTAAGTCATTCCACCCAGTGAGATAGCCTCCGGACCATGAGGGTCGCAGTGGGCCGTACTATAGAATATATCGCGTTGACAGTAGGCGATATCACACTGTCAAAGGAGCTGCGGTGCGAGATATTGCAGATCATAGGTTAAGCGGAAGGGAGAGTTATGCACCACCCAATTCGTTGCGATGCGATAAGAGTCCTTCCCCTGTCAGAACCCACGAGTAAGAGAGAACCGCACGTCACAGAGATATCTCGCTGGCTAAGAGAAACCGCGAGACCCTAGGATGCTACAGAACCTGGTTGAGGACACCTGAGTCTTCGGCCAACCCATAAGATCACTTCGGGTGAGACTTCAGGCCATTTTGCGGTCTATCATCGAAAGGGCCAGTGAGCTAGGGGTACTGTTGGTATATGTATATTAGTAAACTCGGGTCTGCCAAGATAGCCAACACTTTCATTACATAGCAGAGCGCTATTTTTTAGTTGAATCAGTAACATCAAACAACTCCTTCAATAATAATTGTCCCTACTACCTATTACATTCTATTTATAGACCTCAAGGGTCAGATTGACCATGTTACAAGTGGAATTCATTAGAGTTAAACTGAAATGTTGATTCACCCTCTAGCCAACCCATCCTCTACTGTACTTTCATGGCTTCAAATAAGGATACCAACTACTGTGGAACAAGGCTAACACAATAGTGCAACACAGAGAGAAAAATAGGGCTGAAGTGGATATGTATCAACACCATGGGTAGAAAGAGAGTGGAAGAGGAAGTTGCATTCCAATGATCTAGCTGGGAGATGCAAGTAGAGAAGAATTATAACAGTCATACGCATTACATGAGAGGTATCCTAAGGAGAAAAGGTAAATGCCAATGAAAGAAGAAAATAGTGATAAGGAAGAGAGAAATGCTAAGACAAAAATGGCTCAGCGGAAAACAACATGCAATACCCCTTCAATATGGACACATTAATAGCTGGAATTGAAGAAATCAATCCTAATATGCCACCAAGAGGGAATGTTGAGGTTGTTGAAGAGGGACATGGTGCTAAATCAGTGCAGGAAAGACTTCACTAAGTGATTAGAAAGGGCTCCCAAATGAACATAAAAACAATAAGATGGCGAGGAACTTCCAGTTAAAGCCATTGAACCCGAATGAGACTGTCTTCAGTTCTTTCCAATTCTACCCATTTCACTCATAATATCAATGGAATCAAATTTGCGCACATATGCATCCATAATGGACAAAAATTAACGAACATATAGAATGGAGTCAATACATAGTCTACTGATAACAGTGGCCCCTATTTATTAATCTTCCATAAGAAGCAACATGATTGGTAATTGGCTGCAGCTGCTAGGAAGAAATCCATGGGGTCGGTCCAAATATGGATATGTGTATTTTGTTGGCCCTTCGAATAATTGAAAGATGGGAAAGAGTGGTTAATCACGAAGAAATCTCAAGTTCCATCTAGGTGATGCAATCATTCTCAATGTTGTTATAATCTTACTCGATTCAGGTTCATCGAATCATAGAATTTGATGGCATGTAGAACATTTTTTCCTCTATAAGTGACGTATTTGACACTCAGTTGAAAATTATGAACGTATATGAAAGGTATGGAAAAGTGAAAACCATAATTTATAGGTTTATAAGATTACATGATGTATTTGACACTCAATTAGTTCAGGAAGTGTATGACAGGTTCAGGTATGGGAAAATGAAAACCGCCATTTAGAATATTAGGAAATTAGATGACTAGAAAAACTATAAATTATTTTCATAGTTATATTGGCCCCTTATAAACTATCAGAAAATGATATTCTTAAATTACTGCAATCCATAATGGGACTCTCTTCCAAGGCTTACATTCCCTACCTTAAGAACATTGTCAATTTGTCATCATTGGAAGATTGAGAAATACTTTTCCAACCAAAACAAAATCCAGAAGACTTGATTCTTTAGAATGAGGTGACTTCAGTAAAACCGAATATAGAGAAAGTACATGGTGTATATTCAATGGAAGACTGCAATATAGTTTTCTTAACAATGGCAGACTGCAGTATATTTTCTTAACAATGGAATCCTCTGCATTATATTTTTCTTAACAATGGCAGACTACAATATATTTTTCTTAACAATGGAAAACTGCAGTATATTTTTTTAACAAAGATAGGCTAATGAGTTGTTTAAGTAACTCTCTCAATTCCATCCATGGAATTTTTAGAAGTTACCTGCCAAATTAGAGATCAGATTGAATAGCTTGATTCACAAATTCAAAATCCTTTCCTAATAAATGCACCACCTGCATCTTAACTACGTACAAATAAAAAAAATACGTAGAAATAACAAATAATTATAATTGCAGGTTTATTAATGTTCCAGACAGCGCTTATTTAATGTGATGTAGAAGATGGATATTTGTAACCTTCTCTTAACCCACCTTCAGTCAGAAATTTTGGTGCCTAAATCATGTTCAACCTACGTGTGACCCATCTTCTTGCTCGAAAACTAACCAGGTATCTAATTTTCTAGCTAAATATGATTTTGATTTCTAACTCATCCATTGTAATTCCAATAAAAATTAATATTTGTTCATCCATGCGCAGAATTATAACCAATCAAAAAAGCATCTTAAAATAATATTTGCTAAATAAAAGCATCTTTGGCCATTATTCTTAATCAAATAGGATACACGCTAGAGTTAGAATGTTATGTAAAAAGGGAGAATATTGATTATTCTTGTTAAAGTCGTATCCATTGATTTTTGAGAAAAAATGAATATCTTTGAACTTTAAAAACTTCTAATTGCAGAATTAATGAACACTAGAATCAATAGAACATTCAAACACATAAATCATTCATCCACAACACAATATGTACCCTAGGAAAGCCCTCAAAATAATGAGGATGAAACACGCAATAATTCTTTAGAGTATAATAGATAGTGTTGGCCCTAGGTAAGTTTTGGTTAATTTTGGTCCTTACGTTTTGAAACATGGTCGAGATATCAATGGGTTTGCGATGGACTGGATGTTGAAATGATTGGCTCTGAAATTTTGGGAAGAATTCGAGGAAAAACAATTTATTTTGATGAAATCTAACTGAAAATTCAGTTAGTTAGTTAGAATGTTTGTCCACTAACAGGGTAGTGGGCGGGGTATGTAAAATTAAGTAGTAGAGCCTATAAAAATGTAATGGGTTGGGATTTTTGGGGTTGGCCTAAGTTAAGTTTTGTAAGAAGAAATATGTGATGTCAGTCAATTTATTGTACTGTTGCGTCGAGGGTGAATAAGAGTCATGAGTGCGTGGTCGATATATAGGCTATGTGTGTAGATCTAATGTAATGGGGAATTTTGGAGAAATATTTGCAAGTTCTGTGCACAGACTAAAGCATTCAGACTATGACTCTTGATAATTAACGAACACTTTTGTTGTTTTTCGCATATTGGGTTCCCACGTTAATTTTTTTGTGTCAAATGGTGCATGATATTTATGTGTGTGTTCTTTGTCATTACTTTGTAATACAAATATGTGGAAAACTATGACTAAATGAATTAATCGACAAATTTTTAGTTAAGCCTAATGAATGTGATTAATGTTGCAAATGATTCATAGTATACTTTCGCAGTAGTTATCAAGTCATTGTTAATTATGTCAATGTTTGGTATGGGTAAAATTTCCTTCACCACTACAGAAAATGGTTCCTATAGCTCCTATAGATATCTCAGGTGAGACTTCACTTGCTCTGCAGGTGTTGTCGATGGGGTTAAAATCATGTTGGGTTGTTATCTTGGGTCTGTGTTATTCCGATGCGAGTCAAACCTATGTTAGTTTGATATTGATCTAAAAAATGGTTATGTTGTTGGGACCAAGATCAACATGAAAGGGACATTTTTTGGCACTTGACAAATCCTAAGATTTAGGATTGGTTCGATCGAAAGGCGAGAGAATTTTCTCAACAAGAAAGCATAGGTTTGTGACTGACCCCGGGAGAATGGATAGGAATGTATGTCTACTATGAGATTCATGAGATATTTTTTAGTAAATTTTCTATTGTATTGTATGCGTGGCTGGAAATATTAACACTACATAATTTGTGAGGTAGAACAATCAGTAGAGGGTGATGAGTCAAGACACCCCTAAGTTGAATGGTTTTCGATTTTAAACCCCGTAGATACAAAAAATCCAACCATGTTAAGGTTTGGTATGATACCTAGGGGATTTTGACAGCTTAGATACCCCTAGTTCCTAGTTTCTTAGCCAAAGGAAATCCCTCCAAGTAAGGGGTACCAGTTGCCAACAAAAAAATATATTAATGCTACATAAGAAGAATTTCCAAGGAGACAAACCTAAGGGATGGACACCGCAATTCATCCAACAGTTGAAGGGCGTTAACAACACAATATCAAGGGATATCAATTTATGGGTCAACGATATCTTGAAGGGATATATTACTAAGATAACTATGGATACTATCAAGTCCTATAGTGAAGCAGAAACAAAATTCTTCTAAGGACCCAAATATAGGTACCTAATTTTTTTTAAATAGTGGATCAAGATTTTGGTATGTAAAAAGGAATTTTACAAATGGACTCCGACGAGTGAACCATTGTGAACATAGGGCATGGGTATTGAAGAGAAGAAGGTATGGGAAATATGTGTAGAATGAGCTAATATGTTACAAACAAAAAGTAAGACTGATGAAGAGTGTGGCTACTTGACAAGTGGGAAAATATTCTGTTCAAATAAGAGGAGAAGGACTGCGACTAGGAGAGAGATTTGTAGTGTGGCCGAAAGATGGGACTATGAATTGGTACTATAGCTCAATGAAGAGTCTTGAAATGAAGAGGAAGAGTACTTAATTGTTTCAGAAGACAATGAAGAAGCTTCATATCCATACTAGACCCGAGGTTGTGACATACCCACGGCTCTATGTACATCTCTAGTATCAGAGGTAAGAACTAAAAGTGTATCAAAGTGTTTTCAGTCAAAACAGAGCAATATTAATAGTCAAAATAGTGGTCATCAAGTTCCAAGTAGTGGTCCATCAAATTTGGTTTAATCGGTACCCTAAAGGCACAGAATGGATGGGGATGACATGAAGTTGCCTATATTTATTGGAAATGGGTTAGAAGACCTTGAACAACATTGGTTCTTGTGTGAAGTTTTCTGGACTGTGTGATAGGTCTAGGATGAGGCTGTAAAAAGGGACAAGATGATCATGACTTTTAGAGTTCATTCTCTTGATTAGTACATAAAATTTTATGTGGTTCCTGTGAGAAGTATATGAATTCAAGAAACTAAAATTTGAGTAACAATGCATCACAGAGCTAAAGGAAATTAACCATTCACTGAGTGAATATATCTGGGATTTTGACTAGAGATTCAAAACCTTGATTCATAAGGTCAGTTTCCATATGTCTGATGTCCAATACAAGGAGTTGTTTATCATTGTGCTACTACCCGATATATGTGTACCTTTAATGTAGTAGAAGGTAGTATATCAGACATAAGTGCTATATCTTGCGATGAAATTGGAATCATCACCAGTTGGGGAAACTGGTGCGAGAATGGTACAAATCTATTCGAAGTTGGATAATATTTCTTTGCAAATTTAGAATATCAAAAAAGGAAAGGAGGTTCATGAATACATTTTTTGCACGAGATGTAAAATATAAGGGAATCATAAATATTCATGTCTATATTTTCTAGATTATCTTGCTTCTAGCACTCCAAATCCTTTAAGTATGCAAGGAATTCCATGGTGCAGAGTCTGTCAAACAAGAGTGTTACGGAGAGAAATTCCTATGGCTTGGGGTACCACAATAGACAGCTTGACTCTAGAAATGAATCATTTACAATATGCAAGAGAAATCAAATATCTAACACTAAAGGATCAAAACTCGTACCTTATTCCAGACAGTTAAAGTAGATCCCCGTTGAGCTTTCCAACTCCATCTTGAATTGATAAATTACTTCCTCGACAATCAGTAAACAAGACAAGCATGCTATAAATATTGATGTTAGATCTACTCTAGCATATATAATCAACAACGTATAAGCATTTGAAATCATCCATGGATAAAATATTCATTCAAACATACATTATTGGATAAGAAAAGATATTTATATTAATATAAAATCAGAGATTACAATGAATACAAAATCTGTTGGCATGTCTGGAAACCAGACAAACTGAATCCCCCACTTGGGCCTCCACCACCTCAATCCTCCATCTCTCGATAGCAAGCTCACAAGCAAAAGACAAGCTTGGGAAGAACACCAAAGTGCTCCAAGGGACAAAGGGATGCAAACTCAAGCATAAGATCTGACAAAAATGTACTATAGTTTCTTTTCTCTCAATTCTCACATGTTCCTCAATGTATCCAAAGTGTTCCTTATATAGCTCTTCAATGGGGCAGTGAAGGGTCGAATCCTAGCTATCTCAAGGCATATGGAATCCCAAGAGACAAGTGAGTAGGATCCATGTCAAGGAAAACTCCATAAGAATTTTCCCTTTTGGACGCATCCCATTGTACGCGGTTTTAGGGATCAAACCCGCGTATATACGCGAGAAAGGGTTTAAAAGTCCCGTATAGCAATTTAATCATGTTTTTAGGGATGATCTTGGAAACATAAAAGGTATAAAAAAGGTCCATGGGGTCCAAAGAGTCTGTAGAGGGACATGGGAAGGCCATGCAAGTGTGATTCACCAGGTGTGGTAAAATCATCCATAACAAAGAGGACACCTCTCAGAAGAATGTTTGTATCTACAGAAGATAGTAAGTACACCCTCTAGTCTCTATTGTAATTTCTGTCAATCTATGAGCTGTAATGAAAATGATTGTAGGGCATATCAATTACTACAGGAAAAATTAGTTGATACATATTTAATGAGGAATGACAAACAAATGTAAGTTGATAGATCACATGTACATTTCCCCAAAAAACTAGGTGGTGGTACATTTAGAGTTCGAGGAAGAAGAGGAGGATTTAGTTGAGAAATAGGTCAAGTCATCTACTATAATTTTTGTCAACCAGGACATTATGCTAGAGACTATAAAAATCATACAACAACATGTTCGTATTGTAAAGCATTTGACCATACTATTGAATATTGTGTCCAACTTATTGTGAAATGGATGTCAAATGCCAATGAAAATCAAAACCAACTACCAAATACAAATCAAAATGTTCAAAATATTCTAGTTGAGCCTTGAGATAAACCACCTACCATTTTTGCATTGACAAGGGGAGGAGATACGATGGGTGGTGATAAAGGAGAACCATGGCAAAACATGAGAATATGACTTGCAACCCAAAAGAAAGTGTCGATTGACATACAGAAGGAAAAAGGGGTCTTCATTGATGCTCGAAATGAGTTTATTGATACAAATTATTTTTTGACTTTAGGTGCTCCTCTAATATTTGATGAAGGTCTAGTCTGTGATATGCCACCATTTTTTTATCGATCCATCCTAGAGAATTCGACAAGAAGGGTAAGTATTTTGAATTTTTTCCTTAAAACTTGCATAAGGATGATGATTCTTTAGCAATACTAACATATTTAATAGAAAAATATAAATAATATATTCAATAGGAGAAGAATGTTGATCATATCCATAAGAGAAACAAAACTCATCGAGAAGTGCACATGAATGCTCAGATGGGACATTATGATATGGATTTTATTATCCTATATTTGAGGTTAGATGTCAAATTATTGACAAGGAAGACATGGGAGAGTATTGTGAAGCCCAAGTTAGTATGGTCCCCTATTTAGTTAATATTGGATAATTAGATGAATTTTAGGCCTATCAATTGATTACCACAAGTTCTTGTTGAAATGGACAGTATTTGAACTCATGCAAACCTTGAAGTAATAGAATTATCGATGATATGAATCCATATTCGACACTTTTTGGAATTGGTTGGGCCATTGAGAACCAGACCATCATAAATTTCAAGAAGAGGATATTGTTGTTTGAAGACTCAGAGATGTGGGTAATTTCTCCGTTAGATCCTTTAGAAGGGAAACATTATGTTGATCCAATACGAGGTGAGTATCATGAAGGGTACTTTCATAATATTTACAACATTTCATCTACACTGGATGATTATATAAATCCTACAACTGATGGTAAATTGAGTTGGTAGAGTGTTAGTTCATGTTCATTAGATTCAGGGAAAACCCTAGAAAATTTGTAGAACCGGTTACATGAAGCATCGATAAGAAAATGTGCAAGGATCATGAAATCTTTGCGATGGGTTGGTATTGAGGTATGTGATCTACCCACTTATGAGGGATTTCCTAATTTAGATACATTTTTGGAAAAAAATGAATCAAAGGTTTCAGAACCATAGTTACTACTAACTCTAAATTTGGCCCTAAAAGCTACATCGACAAGATGGCGGGATGTTCATAAATAGTCCATATCAGTGTGGCCTCAATGTCAAAGGATGTTGGAAATTAGGTTTGGCGAGAATTTTTTTTATGTTGGTAATAAGTATAATGGATTGGAAATCCCTATTGATCATATTAATAATTGTTGTGTGACGTGGAGGATGGTGCCAAACAAGGAATGGGTACATATTTTCATACATACCTTAGATGTAATACCAAGAAATTAGTATACATCGGTTGAACTGCAATGGGGAACTACATATTGGGATCAATGAGGTAATAGAATCAAGAATATTTTTATTTTTGTTGATGAAAGTCTGTTGATTGATGTGGCCCTGCAAATAATTAAAGCTAATATTTTATAGAAGATATTTGTTCTTGTGTGGAGTCTACCACAATGGAAAGCAACAGTTCTGAACCTGATAGAATGTTACAACATATCAGGAGAACTTGAGGATAATAATACATGATATGCTCACATTCCATAATCTAAATGTAGTCGAGCGTTAGAGGGACCAAGCCTATCCTCCGATACATTTTTTAAGCCATTGAATATTAAGAAGTTAAATATTGGTTCTCCTGATAATCCAAATTTTGCAAGTATTGGAGATTACTGGGACAATGAGAATATTGGAAAATTACCTACCTACTGCATGAATTCCAAGACTTATTCCCGACAAATTTATCTGAGATGAAGGGAATTGTTGGATATCAGGGTGAAATGAAGATTTCATTAAAGCCAAATGTTAAATTGGTCAAACAAAGGATCCATAGATTGAATCCTAGGTACAAATAAAAGGTCAAGGAGGAGCTTGAAAAAATGCTAGATGTAGGTATTATTGAACCTATCGTAGAATCTGAATGGATATGTTTTATGCTGGTCTAAGACAAGAAAATGGTGAAATTTGTATCTCTGTCGACCTACAGAAGTTGAATGATGCTTACTTGCATAATCTGTTTCCAACATCTTTTACCGATGAAGTCTTGGAGAACGTTGAAGGATAAGAGGTATATTCCTTTACTGATGGTTTTTATGGTTATCATCAAATCAATATAGAAAAAGAATATTGACACAAGACAATGTTTGCAACAGAGTGGGATTTTTTCTAGTACACGGTAAATCCATTTAGACTTAAGAATGCTCCTTGCTATTTTTTCTAGGATAGTAGACCTACTTTCAAATATTTTATTCATAAATTCCTAGAAGTGTACTTTAATGACTAGAAAATATATGGATTATTTAAGGACCATTTTGAGAGTCTTCTTCTAATGCTAGAATGTTGGAGACAATTTCAAATTTCTTTAAGTTTGAAGAAGTTCAGTTTTTGTGCTCCCTTTGGTATATTGTTGGGTCATGTCATTTGCAAGGAAGGGATGATGATGGACCATATGAATATCACTATCATCGTTAATCTACCCCCAACTTTGACAGTTCATAAATTAAGGACTACATTGGGTCTTACAGGTTACTATTGGAAGTTTATAAGAGGATACACTGAAATTATAGCTCCTATGGAGAAATTGTTGAAGAAAGATGTAAAATTCCAGTGGAATGAGAAATTCCAAAAGAGTCTTAATGTGCTCAGAGAAAAAATGGTATCAATTCCCATTCTAGTCTTTCTTGATTGGAGAAAATAATTTCGTGTGCATGTCAATGAATCCTTTATCTCATTAGGAGCAGTACTCACACAACCAAGTGAGGCATTTATCGATCACCCAATTGCATTTCTAGTAGGAAGTTGTCAACTATGGAAATAAATTATGAAACAACATAAAGGAGGGACTTGTTATAGTATATGTGCTCTATAAGTTTCAACATTATCTATTGGCAGGTCATTTTAAGATGTTTACAGATCATTCCATGTTGAAATATCTAGTTAATAAGCCAATGTTGGGGGGGATATTTGGTGTGGGCGGGTTCAACCACAACCAACCCAACCAGCACCTCTAGGATCTGGTGGCTCCTACACATAGAAAGACTTCCAAATTTATCCCTTGGCCAAATTATGCACTAAAATTGCCTTCCCGCAATTCCGTTTCTGCAATAGGCCTTCCCACAGAATTGTTTCTACAACCTCCACTAACCAACTATGACTCATCAAAACAAACAAACAAAAAATATGTCACAGCATGTGACCAACTCATCACATTTATGGCATGCCACGATGCTCCTACATCAGACTCGCAACGGTGAAAAATTATGAACCCCTGTTCATTAGATCAACTACAGTGAAACCCTTGGCTTCCAACTCTACAGCGCTCATCCAAATAGAATCCTCTGTTGGTCACTTCTTCCATTTGACCAAACACTCCAGATAGTCCTTCTTCCTTGTACTCTTTACCACTTTAGTGTCCAGAATGGCCTCAAATTCCAATGGTTGTGTCATAGGCATCTTCCCCACCCATTGTAAGTCTTCAGTAGGATCTTCACCTTCTGCAAAGGTTCCAGTGTCACTTGCTAAATAAGGATATGGATCTGAAACATTAAATATTGGTGAAATACCCACTCCAGTAGGCATCTCTAAATCATAAGCATTTGCTGATAATTTTTTGAGTATCCTATAGGGTCAAATATTTTGCTCTGATACCAAAAATGGTGCAGGAGGGTTTGACCACAACCAACCCAACTAGCACCTCCAGGATATGGTGGCTCTTACACTTATCAGGATTTCCAAATTTATCCCACGGCAAAATTCTATGCTATATTTCCTCCTCGCAATTCTACTTCTGCAATAACTTCTCTGCAATGCAGTTTTTGCAATAGGCTTTCCGTAAATTTGTTTCTGCAACATAGTTTTTACAAAAGATTTTCCGCAATAGGATTTCTGTAAGCGGGTTACGTGACCAACTTTCCAAATTTGCTCCCCTGCAAATTTCCTCCTGCAACTTTTCCTCCATAATTATTTTCAGCCATCAAATATTTGTGGCATTCTCCACGACTATCAATCTGCTCTTTGACGTGAATCTCATAGATATTTATGGATCCATTATCTCCCTCACAACTTCCATTGCGTATCTCTCCTGGACCATCAGATCTTCGTTTGTAGACTCAATATCCATTGTTCATTTTCTGCAAAAATTGGTTAAGGAAGAAAATCTACGCACTGCACCAATTGATCATGGAATCAATCAATCCAGCCTACAATCTATAATATTAATTATCCTAATTGTTCTATGCATGCATTTATGAACTATTCCAACTATTATAGAAACAATTTCATGTGTGAATCAACGATTTTACAGAAATACACAGATGTTCAGGAAACCACCGAAGATGGGCCTTAACGGATTCATAGTTCAAAACAGTAAATGAAACTAGGCTAATAATACTGCAAACACACATCTAATCCTTATATTAAGAAAACATACAAACACACAGTTCATATCTCTTCTTCAGTCTTCAATTAAACACAAATCACTAGCATCAAATTCACAAGACTCTTTAGCCTCCACTTATACCTTTTCCTCCAACATTCCATACTGATTTGTTTCTGCAAAACAGTCTCTAAGATCTTCCAAATATATCACATCAACATCCCCTTCTTCCTTCTAATACCAATATGAACTATTTGTTGTGTTCATGAGATTTTCAGCAAACCCTGTATCAGCATCCTCTTTCTCTTATTCAAGGTACACACCTCTCTTAGGTTCACACATCATGTGAACTTATTCCTCATGCTTAGCTTCCCTGAGTATTTCCTCTTTCTTCACCCAAACACTAATTTTTTGCTTGATATTCCTGGCACATAACCTCTTTACAGGACATTGTACCCTCCTCTTCAAATTCCATTCATAACACTGACCTTCTATAGGTTCCTCATGCAAAAATTCAGTCACTTTACTAAGCCTCTTCTTCAGCTCAGTAACATCTCTATAAAAGCTTCTTTGACTCATCCTCTTGACACCACTTGCTCTGGAATCTTCCCTTATTCTATTGTGGCTTCCTCTTGAACCCTTTCGATGACTATTGGTCGTCAGGGCAGACTCGGGTTTACTATAATGAACCAACAACACCCCTAGCTCACTGGCCCTTTCGGCGACAGAACGCAGAGCAGCCTGAAGTCTCACCTGAAGTGATCCTAATGGGTTGGCCAAAGACTCAAGTGTCTCAACCAGGTTCTGTATGGCATCCTGTGAGCATCTCGCATCTCTTCTTAGCTCGCGAGACCGCTCTTTCCTCTCTGTGATGCGTAGTTTCCTCTTACTCACGATGACTCTAATCCTTATCGCATCGTCGCGTCCTCGGCAACACGTAACTCTTTCCTCCGCTTGGTCCTTAACCGCAGTGCACCACAGCTCCTCTGATGGTGCGATATCGCCTCCCTATGATATCCTACCGCTGTGACTCAGCGTACCTAGCGTTACTTGTGTTCAACTTACAGGACTCGGCACACGAGGCTGATTTATACTGTGACTCTTAACTATCTTGAGTGAAACTTAGACAACTCTTATACAGAATACTCAAATACTTCAACTTACATTTATCCTTGTAATATGTTGTGAACTGAATAACATACACATACATTTACTGTAAGCAAAGTTCATGTAATGAATGACATATATAACAAGTAAATACAATCACATGAATCAAACACATAATGCTTTGATTTTACGTGGTTCACTTCCAAGGTGGAAGTTACATCCACAGCACTGTGTTTCTATATTATAACTTGAGAGAGGTACACAGTTCTGCTGCACCGCATATGTAGCTAGAGATATTCTGGGTAACTCATCCTGGAGACCTTCTCTCCTAGATCTCTTCTCTATATTGCCTTTTTACAATATACTCTCACTCTCTCTCTCTCTCTGTCTATCAATCCCTGCAGATTGTTACAATACAAAATAACAGTAAGCTAACAGACTACTGATAATCTGACTAGCTGGATGGCCTAAAATGCCTGAAATGCCAACCTTTTACAATACAAAATACATCCCTTTATAGGCGGCCCGAAGGTCTCACCATTACAACACTATGGGCCTGTCCCAACAGTAACCCAAAAACCTAACTAGTGACAGTCGGCATAGCTGTACTTGGGGTAGCCGCTTTCCATCACACCACTGCTCTCTGCAGTCTTCCATGCTTCCCGACGCTGACCATGGGTACTATGCACTGCTTCCCTTCTTCTGTCCTTTGTCTTCAATACCTCGGCCTCATCGCTCCTTTTCCTTTATGAGGGTATCTGAGCCCTCCTGTCTTCACTACTGCCTTCAATGCAATGGTTGAGCTCTCTCTTCTCAGCCGCTCAGGTACTATCATCTTCCTTGACTTCTCTATTCCAATAGTCATGGTTTCCGGCTCTGCTCTGCAGCTAGAAACATGCTACGACGTCATAGCTTCACCTTATCTCTTCGTCTTCGCCAAACTATCTATCTGCCAAAATGGTAGCTTTTCCTGTAGCTGCGAGACCCTACTCCAACAATCCCCTAACACTTACTTGTGGCTCGTCCCCCAGCCACTACCAACAGGATTCTCCTGTTGTAGCTTCTTCTTGGCTTCTTGCGAAGTGCACTGAAGCTTGTCCTAAAGTCCTGTGAATTCATTCTCCATAGCTGCGACACGCTCTTTTGCTGAGTCAAGAATAGCTTGACTAATACCTGAGTCTTCTGCTACATCAATTTCATTTCTGGTGGCAGTGACCTCCCCAACTTTCTGCTCAACCGCATCGACTAGCTCTGTGATTTGTTCCTGATATGGTTGAAGCAGGTCATTGATTTGTATCTCCTTTTCTCTCAACTGCTGTGCTTCCTGCTGCAAGCGGTTCATCTCCGTTGTCTTTCTCATCTTCTGAAGAGCTGCTAAGCTCTTGATTTCTTCCTTCATTGTTGCTATGGTATTCTCTATCTGTTTAATACTTTGCTGGATTTCTACTTTCTCGGGAGGCTCATCTAACTCCGACCATGTGTTCGTCGCATTAGCTAGCACCGACAGTGCGTCGTCTATGCAAGATTGCATCTGCGCAGAAGTGAGTCGAAAGGCCTCTACTCTGGCTTTCTTGTCTTCCTGGGGGGTTCCCGGTGGTCTAGCCTCAAGCTCAGCAATCTGTGCTTTATGGTCTTCCTCCATTTTGGTCACTATTTCTTCCACCCTGGTTACTGTTTCCTCCAGAGCCTTTGCTTTGTCTGCAACTCGTCTTACCTTCTGCGGGATAGGCAAGGCGAACTCGATATTACATTGGGGTAACTCCAATGTGATGCTCTGTAAGAATTGAGAGAGATCCTGTTCTCTTTCTTCATATGTTCTTAAATCGTCTGCCTTTTTCTGATAGCTGGTGGCGAGTGCTACATTCTATTGTTTCAGTTGTGTGTTTTGTTTGTAAGTCGCGAGCTCTCTACCTGTGAGCTTTGCGCTTAGCTGTTGCTGGATCATCTGTAACTGATCAATGTGGAACTCTACGAGGTTAACCTTGACAGGTTGCCTAATCTGTATTGGTACATCCTTCATTGATGCAGGGAATCGAATGCTCCCTGGTGGTATCAAGACTGTAATGATGTGATCTGTTGTGAAGATTTCCTCCCAGGAAATCAACTGTGTTGAACTTTCTCCTGCGGTCACCTTTACTGGCGAAACTTGTATCATGGTAGTCTTCTCAGTAATTGCTTTTAAGTCCAGAAGCTGCTTTTCTACCACGCTCTGTATCTTTGCCTACAATGTCTGCATCGCCTCAAATGAGTCCTTCAACGTGTCATGCATTCTTGTTGCAATGAGTTCATAATCATCCTCTGTCAGTGCAGTCTTCGAAGGTGGTTTTGTGGCTTTGTGCTTTTTCTTCTTATGTGCCTTTGGTATCTCTTCTTCTCCATCTTTCATTGTCTATGTCTCTAGTGTCCCTTGTTCTCCATCCTTCATCATCTGTGCCTCTGGTGGCACTTGCAGTGGATCTTTCCTCTTTTTTCCTGGTAGTGGCCCTTGTGTTGCATCTTGCATCTGGGTCTCCACTTTGTCTTTGCCTTTGTCCGATGGGCCTGTCTGTTCGGTACCTGATGGTAGGGGTGTGGTATCTTCTAACGCTTGCTTCCAGTCATCATCAAATTCATTGATGACACCCTTGATATCCTTCGTTGTCATCTTGAACCAACCATTAGCCCAATCGTCCCTTTTAGTCCTTTTTGGCCTCAGGTAAATTCTATGGAGGTCCACCATAAAATCGAGTCGATCATCATATGTGTCCACGATCTCCTTGCTGATCCGTGGTGTTTCTTAGAGGACGTTCCTTAGTATCCTATAGTATTCATAGAATACTATCGCATTGACCTTTTTCTTGGCTGGGCTGCTAGTCTCCCATAAGTTTGTGTAGCGCGTACCTCTGGGCTCGCCACTCGCTAGCTGTCGAAATTATGTATGGGGCGGCTCCTTCCATCCAACGAATGCACAGAGTATCAGTAACCACGAGAAATGGAATGGGTGGGTTGCCTCATCTTGAGCTTGCAAACAATCTTGATAAAACATATTTAACAAAAATAAAGACCAATTGAACTGTTCCCCCTCTGCAACTTGTATGGCCAAGTTAATTACTGATCCTGTGACTTCCTTTGGGCGAACCTTGGTTAACAGTCTGCCTGCAAGCAGACTAGCTGTAAATCTAAGTGTATTGTCTATTAATATTGCAATGTCGTAAGCCTGACCTCCTCTCTGCAGTTTATACTTGGCGACTAGGGTTGGTGATAGCTTGGAATCCTTGGTCTTTCTTGTTATATTTGTCTTTGGGTCTTGACCAGTCTTGGAAATCCCAGTGATGTGGTGTATTAGGTCGACCTTGTTTGCAAGCTATAGGTAACCCCCATGTATGCATGAAAGTAGGATGCGCACCACGGCATTAACCTCTGCGCCTCATCCAAAATGTGGTATTCTTAACAAATTGAGGAGGCCTGAGCGCTCAAGAATCTGGACATGTGCCATGGGAACATATTCATCTGCAGCTATCCTTGGGTTCTTCTGAATTGTAAGATACTAATCTGGCCGAAACTAAGGGTATGTCTTACTATCACCTAGGTTATAATCTACAAATTTAACAATAGTGGCATATCCTAATAGATCTCCATCTTCCTTTACTCAAGAATCAATCTGTGGTATAGGAACAAGAAACTTACCCCTCTTGGGAATTTTTACCTCTAGTGCGCCATCAACTCGTGGCATGATGTAGTCTGTTGCGTTATGAAATTCTTCCTCCAGCTCCGAACTGGATTCTTCTCTTATGTGATTTTGGCTCCTCATCCTTGGTATCTGTTCGTTCTATGATGAACTTGGCGTGGTCATAGCAGCTGTAAGGCCTCCACGCTCGAATCTTTCCAAAAGCACTTCTATAGGTTCATCCTCTGATAGAACCCACTCGGTGTTATACTTTGGATTGGAAATGGCTGCAAACTCTGGAAATCACAACACTCTGTAACAAAATTATCTCTGGACAGCGGAAACTTAACACTGCACTCTATTGCTATCAGCTCTTTGCAAAAGTAACCCTCCTGAATGAATAATTTCTGCTTTTATGCCGAAGGCAATAATCCCGGACACAATGGTCATCTAGACTGAACCCGTTGGTCGTATTAATTCCTAGACAATACCACACCCATCATCTCGATCCTCAATAAATGTTGAAATTCGATCAATTTCCCTTGAAGCGTGTGTATGCAGGCGCTGGTCTCATCGAAGATTTGCTAAATCTAGATAATTGATTATGCTGCTGCCAAATCTATGGTAAGGTATACCGGTCATTTCCTCACTAACTGTCTGTCAGAAGGAAACTTGACTAGCCCTCTGTCTTGTTACAAAAACTAGGTATGTGGCACAAAGAAACATCACGCTGCTGCGATGCCACACCGCATCACTTGCTCAACATAAATGTACACTTTTTTTTTTTTTTTCTCACTTCACAAAATGAACCGTCCTTATGCGATTCCTTATACTTAGAATACCTGCCGGTGTAGACTAATTCTCGATGCGATGCATTCATTTCCTACAACACTCTTTTGTGAGGGTTCCCATACCACATTACCCTTTTTAACTCCTCTATTTAGAAATCAACACTCTACCCTCAACCTGCAACTTAATATTGAAAGATTCCTCTCCATAGTGTGCAAAATATTTTTGCACCTCCTCTGATATCAAAAATGGTTCAGGTGGGGTCAACCACAGACAACCCAACCAACACCTCTAGGATTTGGTAGCTCCTACACTTAGCAGGACTGAAAAATTTATCCCTCGGCCAAATTCAACATTAAAATTGCCTCCCCGCAATTCCGTTTCCGCAACAAGCCTTCCTGCAACACTATTTCCACAACCCCCACTAACCAACTATGACTCATCAAAACAAAAAAATAAAAAATATTCCATAGCATGTGACCAACTCATCACATTGTTGGAATGCAATGATGCTCCTGCATCAATATTTGTCGATGGCTCCTTCTGTACCAAGAATTTTACTTTGAAATCATTGTAAATCCAGGAATATTGAATGCAAGTCCTAACCATCTATCACGGTTAGAAAGAGGGGAAGAACCCATCAATATAGATGATAATATCCCTGGTGCACAACTATTTACAATGAAAATGGTCGATGATTAATTTGAAGACATTATTCATTTCTTTACTACAGGAAGAGCACTAGAAGGATTAAATATAGCGTAGAAGAAATAGTTTGTTGCAAAGTCTGCATATTTCCATCTTATAGTTGGGAATTTATTGAAAATGGGACCAGATGTGGTATTACGTTGCTTTGTCTTGGAACATGAGCATTCTATGGTTCTAGTTGAATCTCATGAGGGAGTGGAAGGAGGAACTATGTGGGGAAAGTGGCAACATAAAATATTTTACAGGCAGTATTGTGGTGGACCACACTCCATTTGGATACGAATAAATACTATAAGAGTTGTGACATTTTCTAAGAACAGGGAAACCATCCTATTAAACTTGCACAGTGCTCTAGGGACTAAACACAAGTCTCATTAAAGATTAATAACAATAATTCATGAAAATGGTGTAATTTGGCTACATAATGAGTAGTCGCTCTGTATATTCACACAAAGAATGAGTAATACAATACAATGTCATGCTGCAAGCATGAATGACAAAGCAATTCGAATTCCTAAGGAGGTCATTCAAATTGAATGAGTGAGTCTAGCTTAACTGAGTGTAAGCCACAGTCAACACTAAAGTTAACCACTGATCAAAACCCTAATTAACTCAACTGAGCCCTAACTGGAGTCGAAGTGCAATAAATGACTGAGTCTTAACTAAAAGAGATCAGACACATGTCACAGCAAGCCAACCATCAAGTGGTAGCGCTTCAATGACTCCAATGAACCACGATGAGGTTAACTAAAGTGTAACTGAACATTAGAAGTGGTTGGAGGCACCCCTGTTCACTCCAGTTCATTAAATAATCATTAAGTAATCAATTTAATGAAGGAAGGTGCCTTCACTACCCTATTTAACTGATTGTAACTATCAGTTAGCAATATGGTGCATTAATGACACTCAGATCACCCCTAGAGTGCTCTAGTTAGCCTCCCCGAATGTAGGAGAAGGCTAAGTTAGCCTCCTTGACTGAAGGTAGGCATGTATGTGATCTAGCTAATGTCATCTAGTGCTCCTCTAATGTTAATTAAGTCAATAATACTTAGGATAGTGGTTTAACTAAGCCAAATTGACCAAAATGAGTGTGTAAGGTGGTAAATGTCTCCAACACCCCCCCTTACTCAGCAGGAGTTAGAAAACATAAATGCATAAAAATGCTAGGGCCCTGGGAACTAAGGCCATAGGTCACCCTATACAATGCTGAACCTGAAAACAATGCTAAAAAAAAAACTGAGGAAAAGAGGGAAAACCTAGTGGGAAAAACCCCCCCTCAAGCTGAACACTGAAAGTAGTTTAAATCACCCTGATGAACTTTCCCCCAATAGTGAACAGAGGTAAGTGAACTTCTTTTCTAAAAATCTCTTGGTGAACATGTCTACAATCTGCTCATCAGTTGAGCAGTATTGCAGAATGATGGTCCTGTCATGCACTAGCTCTTTGATATAGTGCATGTGGATCTATACATGCTTAGTCCTCTCCCTGGTAATGGGATTTGTGGATATATTAATAGAACTTTTATTGTCACAAAATAGGACAATGGACAAATTACTACCAACATCAAACTCTGAAATAATGCCTTGCAACCAAACTGCTTGGATGCAAGCATTCACTGCTCCTCGATACTCGACCTCTGCTGAAGATAGTTCTATGGCAGCCTGCTTTTTTCTAGACCAGAAAATGGGGCCACCACTGAACATGAATACATATCTAGAAGTAGACTTTCAATCAATAGAATCACCCACCCAATTAGAATCTATGTATCCAACCAGCTCTAGTTCGGAGTGTGCAGCATAGTGAATGTCGTAGGTCATGGTTCCCTGAATATACTGGAGGATCCTCTTGGCTTCCTTCCAATGAAGATCATGAGGCTGCTGCATATATCTTGATACAGCATTTATGGCATAACAGATATTATTCTGAGAATGTGTCAAGTACAACAAGCTACCAATCAGATTTCGATAGATAGTGCAGTCCACGGGGGGTGTGCTTTTTCCTTCTTCAAGGCTGATCAATGAAAGGAAATGGAATGGTGCAGGAATAAATTCAGCCATGTTAAACTTTACTAACAGGTCTGATATGTATTTGTACTGAGTGACCATAATCCCATCATAATTTTTCTCAATTTCAAGCCCCAAAAATTGTTTTAGGAGCCCCAAATCACTCATTTCAAAGGCATTG
Organism: Pseudotsuga menziesii; assembly: GCA_001517045.1. NCBI lineage: Eukaryota > Viridiplantae > Streptophyta > Pinopsida > Pinales > Pinaceae > Pseudotsuga > Pseudotsuga menziesii. The sequence goes on from LPNX011039336.1 coordinate 30,570, forward strand.
TGGAGAGCAGTTTTGATGGCTGAAATGGAAGAAATTGTGCTACCTGTGATCAGTAATTCATCAACATATAAAACAATAATAATTAAATTACCATCATACTACTTTAAATACACATTTGGATCTTATCTACACCTTTGGAAGTTTTGCGAGAGAAGGAAGGCATCCATCTTGGAATACCACTCTCTTGGGACCTGTTTTAACCCGTATAGTGACTTCTTTAGCTTGCAAACCAAATATGGATCAGTGATGTAGCCCTCAGGATGCTTCATGTATATCTCCTCATGAATATATCCATGTATAAAGGCTGACTTAACATCCATATGATTCACTTCCCAGTGCTTAGATGCTGAAATTGCCAAAACTAGGCGGATGGAGTCCATTTTTGCAACCGGTGCAAAGGTCTCATGGTAGTCCACACCTTAGACCTGAGAGAAACCTTTTGCCACCAGCCTTGACTTATATTTTTAGGTGCTTCCATAAGCATAAACCTTGGTCTGAAACAACCACTTGCATTGAACCAATTTCCTTCCTGGAGGAAGAGAAACTAGCTCCAAAGTAGTGTTTTTTTCTGAAGAGAATTCATCTCTTCATCCATGGCAAATTGCCATATCAGATCCTTCCGAGAATGGTAGTAGGATTTTGGGTCTGAAATAATCATCAAATAGAAATTTTTGGATAGAAAATTATTAGGAAAAGAGAATGCAATACCTTCTCTTTGGAAATCAGACCGGGTTCTCCTTGGATCATCCAGATTTTCAATGTTATCTTCTACGGAGGAGAGTGTCTGTTGGGCCCATGTGGGAAGATGATTTTGTACTTAAGGTTCTGATTCGGAATCTGATGTTTTATGCACACATATATCAGAAATTAGAGGATCCAAATTAGGGTCATCACCCCCAATTTCATCATCCAAATATTCAGTAGAATAGGAAGGAAAATCAGCAATTTTCTCCTTCACTAGTTCCACCTCCTGAAGAGGCTCATCGAACTTGACACTTCTCTCGATGATGATATATTTTGTTTAAATATCCAGCAGCTTTAAACATTTTGATTCATCATGATACCCAATAAATATACATTCTATGCTTTGCGGTTTCAAAGCCCTTCTTTTATCAAATGGAATCTGGGCCCATGCAGTGGACCCAAACACCCGCAGGTTTGACACATCTGGCTTGTGTCTGAAGTATTCTTTGAAAGGGGTATTCCCTTTCATAGATGAGTGTGGAACCCTGTTATGAATGTATGATGTAGCATGCATGGCTTCAGCCCACAAATTTTCAGCCAACTTCTTTGATTCCAACACACAGGTGGTCATCTCCTTAAGAGACCGATTCTTCCTTTCCGCTACTCAGTTCTGCTGGGGAGTGTATGGAATTGAATGTTGGACCTGAATACCACTTTGGGAGAATATGTGTAGAAACCCATTACTGGAATACTCCCCACCATTATCAGATCTCAAGATCTTGATCTTAATCCCAGAGGCATTCTCGATCAAGGCCTTTAGTTCAGAAAAAATTTCACATACTTCAGACTTCTTTTTGAGAAAGAAGACCCATGTGTACCTTGAAAAATAATCAATAAAAGTCAGAAGATACCTTGATCTATTCATAGATGTGATAGGCATTGGACCACTGATATCAGAATGTATCAGCCCCAATATGCATGTAGCTCGGTTTGCATTCCCCCGATCGAACTTGTGCTCAGGGTGTTCTCCAATCACACAGCCCTAACAATTTCCAGTGGTTGCCTTGATGACCGAGAGGCCTTCAACCATGGATTTTTCCGGAATTGATGCAAATATCTGAAATTTAGATGGCCAAGCCTTTCATGCCATATCCTACTAACTTCATTTCCATGAGTTAGCAGAGCGGTGGGCTTTTCATCTGCAACAAAGTGAGAGAACTCATAGGCTTTTGCATGATGGTTTGCAAGGCCTTTAGCAATGAGTTTTCCAAATGAAAGCTTCGTTATCTCAACATAATTTGGGATGAAAGAAACTCTCTTAGGCATTCCTATATGTTTCATCTGATAGACACTAAGGAGATTTCATGCCAGAGATGGTACATACAAAACATTTGAAAAATAGCCATTCTCAAGATCAATCGTACCTTGTCCTTTTGAAATGATGGTGGATTCATCTCCCATGTGGATGGGGATGGATTTTCCAGTCTCCAAGGATGAAAAGGAGTATCTTTCATCCATCATGTAGTTCTAAGCTCCATAATCAATCAAGAGTGCTTTGGAATTAGAAGTGCTTTCCATGAGGGCATGACCTTTTTCATGCTGTGGTTCTCTATCTTGCTGATCTCTCCTCCAAAAGATTTCCAGAAGATTGATGTGATTTCTCTCAAGGAGAGAGGTATCTTCATCAATCTTTTTCTTCATGCAGGCATGTTCAGGGTGGAAGCCCTTCCCACAATATGAACACTTGACTTTTTCCTTTCCATGATGTTGTTTTCCTTTGTTCTTCCTTGAGCCGGAAGACTCATTATGCTGCTGGTTTTCAACTTTAGGCTTAGGAGCTTGGAATTTAGTTTTTGGGTTCTTCTGCTACTTTCCTTTACCCTTCAGATATTTGGGCCCCGAGACATGGAGGGCTTGATCATGGTAGGATCTGATGATCTCCATCTGGACAAGCTTATCATGTTCACTTGTTAGGGACTCAAAGAAGGCATTGAGTGTAGGCATATTCCATCTAGGGGTTGTGAGATTCCCCGCACGGAATGTAGAGACAAAATTTAAATAATCAGCTCCAAGTTTGGAGAGTATGGCAAGGATGAGCTGATCATCCGCCTTCTCCACTTTTCATTGCTTCAAGAGTAAGACAGTGTGCTTGAACTTTGTGAATAAATCATTCAATGTCTTGAAATTGGAAGGCTGGAGAGACATCAATTCATTTTCGAGCTAGTAAACTCTCAAATCATCCTGCTTTCCATATAGTTTTTCCAATTTGTCCCAAATTTCCTTTGGAGTTTTCAATCCCGAAAGATGGAAAATAAGGTCTCGTGAAATAGAGAGGCACAAGAATCCAAATTCTTCATCCTTCTTATTCAAGAATCTTGATTTGTCTATAGTAGAACCAAGCTCATCTTCAGTGTCCATGGTGACTCTATCATTAGAGGAAATTTCAACTCAAAATGGGCCTTTTAACTTTTATTCAAATTCCATGTCATCATGTGTTAGAAAATCAAATTGCTTTAAATTTGAAATACGGTATAGGTCTTAAACACTTTTTTAATATAAATTTGGGGATAGGTATCATAAAAAAAACTACTTTTTTTGTTTGTATTTTTGACATATCTCCTTGTGTTTTTACTCAAATTTCGATCGGGAGAGCTCGTTGGATGCGGAATTAAATTCCGCATCCAATGAGTACCCACTCGGAATACTTTTGACAGACTCCGCTACCCCAAAAACAAGAAATACCTGAAAAAACGGAGTGGGTACTCGTTGGATGCAGAATTTAATTCCGCATCCAATGAGCTCTCCCAATTGAAATTTGAGTAAAAACACAGGGAGATATGTCAAAAATACAAACAAAAAAGTAGTTTTTTTCTTTTCTTCGTCCAAAATTAATAAATATTATTTTATTATTTTAACTATTATTTTATTAATTCATTTTAGGAGGCCCATTTTGAGTTGAAATTTCCTCTAATGAGAGTCCTCTGGAGCGCAGCTAAATCTCCATGTCTCCTTTCCATGAGTGGAAATTGAATGGAGTCAAAATATCTACTGAGGAGGCCATCTGGATCTGATGGAGCGAATGATTCACCTGTAGAAAACCTGAAAATCACAACAGAAAGGGCAATGTAAGGTCGGACATCCTGTACATTTTAGGCTTTCATCACACCCAACATAGTCAATCAAGAAAGCTTGATCAACAAGTTCTTTACTTGGGGTATTAAGTGGTAAGCCTTGGCTTCTTGTGCAGTGCTAGATTTTTGAGCTATTGCTCAATTTTCATGCAAGATCTGTCAAAAACCTTGTTTTTGAGAGATCTGAGCTTTGTCCCACCGTGAGCTCTGATACCATATTAAACTTGCACAGTGATCTAGGGACTAAAGACAAGTCTCATCAAAGATTAATAACAATAAGTCACAAAAATGGTGTAATTGGGCTATAGAATGAGTAGCCGTTCTATATATTCACACAAAGAATGAGTAATACAATACAATGTCATGTTTCAAGCATGAATAACAAAGCAATTTGAATTCCTAAGGAGGTCATTCGAATTGAATGAGTGAGTCTAGCTTAACTGAATGTAAGCCATAGTCAACACTAAAGTTAACCACTGATCAAAACCGTAATTAACTCAACTGAGCCCTAACTAAAGTAGGAGTGCAATAAATGACTAAGTATTAACTGAAAGAGATTAGACACATGTCACAGCAAGCCAACCATCAAGTGGTAGTGCTTCAATGACTCCAATGAACCCCGATGAGGTTAAATAAAGTGTAACTGAACATCACAAGTGGTTGGAGGTGCCCCTGTTGACTCCAGTTCATTAAATAATCATTAAGTAATCAATTTAATGAAGGAAGGAACCTTCAGTGCCCTATTTAACTGATCGTAACCATCAGTTAGCAATATGGTGCATTAATGACACTCAGATCACCCCCAGAGTGCTCCAGTTAGCCTCCCCGAATGTAGGAGAAGGCTAAGTTATCCTCCTTGACTGAATGTAGACATGGATGTGATATAACTGATGTCATCTAGTGCTCCTCTGATGTTAATTAATTCAATAATACTTAGGATAGTGGTTTAACTAGGCCAAATTGACCAAAATGAGTGTGTAAGGTGGTAAATGTCTCCAACACATCTCATCAGGATGAAAAGCCATTAGTACCTTTTATGACCTTGTAGGCCTTTGATAAATAGGTTGTCGATTTTGAGGGACCTATTAACCCAATAGGTATAGGGATAGGTACTCTATACATAATTACAATGATATATTATTTGACCATATGCGATGAGGAGGCCCCAGTAAATGATTGTACTACTGCAACTGCTACCAAGTTCTTATTCAACAATGTGGTGACTAGGTTTGATTTCCCGAGAGTATTAGTGAGCGACCAAGGTACTCATTTTGTTAATAAAATGATTGATAAAATGACTAATGAATTTCAAATCTAACACAGAAAGAAAACATCGTATCACCCATAGGCGAACAAAATTGTTGAAGCTTTTAATAAGATTATAGAGAATGCACTTACTAAAGTTTGCAATGTGAATCGTGATGAGTGGAATCTCATGTAATACCCCCGGTTTTGACCCCATTTTCATTAGAAGATACATAATGTATATATTATAATTAATCATGGTGTGGAGCTAAAGGCAAAAGCCCCACCATCGATTTGGTTTTGTTATGTTTTGGCAATGGGGATCGTTGCCGATGGTATATCATGCTATCCAGCACATAATAGTTTTGGCATCATGTAAATATACACATTAATTAAAATGAACCTACAGTCAACTAAAATGGTGCAATGTTAATGAAAAGGGCATGATTTTCCTAAGGATAACGAGGGGAAATTTTAAACCTTGGACCTATGGGGAAAATCCATTTGTCAGCCACCCATTTAAACTTCTGTTTTCTATTATTTGGGAGTAGTTATTGCTGAGTAGTGGTGAGTGTGGGAGTAGTGGTGGGTGTGGCAGGGATGTCATTCCTTTCCCACGTGCCCACTCCACCAGTGGAATATTCCTCTTCACGTCGCTTGGACAGAGGGGCAAGATTCCATTCTCTCCACTCTCCCACGACGACATTTCTTAGGGGGGGGGGGATTCACGGTCATTGTAGGGGGTATTTTCCCTATCCTCATGCAGAGAGTCATCCTCTCAAGTTCTCCTGCATAGGAATTCCTTGTTGTTTTTCCTCATGCAGGGAGTTGGAGAAATCATGGTCGTCACTTAGGATTTTTGTGTGCAGGGGGCCGTTCACGCTCGGGGATGTGTGCCTGTGTGTTCCATACCGGTTATGATGGTAGGTGTATGTTATTTCTCAGGAACAGCCTGAGGATCTGTTTACCTTCCCATTTTTAGACTGTGTAATGTTCCCATGGCTTCATTGTGAGATCGGTTGTTGTTCTTCCTTTGAAACTATGGCTTGTTGTGGTTTTTCCCCCACATTGTTCATTGTTGTGGATGCAATCATATTTTGGGTGTCCCTGAGTTGTTTTGGCCACGCTAGGGCCAAGAACAACTTTGAATCACCTTGCTTAGCTTGAGCTACAATCACCATTTTGGGTTGTCACCTTGTTTCCTTTGGTTTTATTCACAGAGTTGTGAACTAATTGTTTTACTGCGGGTATGCAGTGGTTGGTATTTGGACTATGTGGAGTGGGATTGAAGGCTAGGTATGCTTGAGAAACCTAGGTTTGGGAGCCACACAGATAGAGTTAGATGGCTGTATTTCTTCTCCACAACCCCAAAAGAGAACTGGCAAGGGAAGTGAGGGCCTGAGGGACTATGAATCAGAGAAGGGACTAATTCCTGGTGTCGGGTGTGTGTGGGTGTCTACGAAGTTAGGATAGCTCCAGTGTAGGCATCCTTAGCTTTTGCATGAGCATACCAGTTTAGTAGTCATCCTTTCCTAGCTCCTTGATGTCCCGATAAACCCAACTATGTTGACTTTCCTATACCGTGTATCCTTGGCTATGTGTAAGTCTGCTTAGTCCCTTATTCCTTGGGGAATCATGCCCAACTTGGGGGTGGAAGTGTTGCTAACAGATTGATGAGCACGCTGGCCTATGGTTGGGTGGAACATTGCAACAACGTAGCTAGTTGCAGGACGAGTTCTTACAAGATAAGTATTCTTGTCCATTTTGCTTCTACATTTACATTTACTGTGTATTGTCTAATGAATAAAGATGAACATGTTGATGCTTGAATGTATGTTTTCTTTTGTTGTATGTTGAGTAATTATGCATCCTTGCATATTTTCTATTTTAAGCATTTTATTTCAGCATTATATGCATGTTCTTGTTCATGGGGCTAGTTGCTCAAAGGTTTTTGATGGTTTGGTAGCATCCTCTTCGTCGATCAGAGGGTCGAGGATGTTACAGTGTGGTATCAAAGATCATGTTGCAGCATGGGCTTGAATGGGCCATGAAGATGCAGTGACAGAGCCATCATTGCAGCATTGGGCCTTAGAGGGCCATGAAAGATCAGCTAGTAGAGGCAGGTTTCCTTCTTCCCAGTAGAGATCAGAAATTCTGATAGAAATTTTCTTGAAAAATTTTGTTGAAAAAAAAACAAAATTTCTAAGTGCTTGAACCGTCGGCCCATCGAAAGACTAAGTGGGAAGCTCCTCCGATGTACCGGAGAGCTACATGGAAGGTCACCCAACGAAGGAAGAAATTTGTGAATTTTTATCTAAGTGTTCGTCGGCCATCACTGAAAGTGAGTGGAATTTGGAGCCACATTTTCGGCGGAGAAAAGTCGAAGACCGTCGAAATGTCGGCCCTTTTTAGTTGAAAGACCGTCCGAAATAGGCCATCGACGTACGGCGACAGTTAGCTGTTTGGAGTGGTGACAATTAGTTGATTGATTGGAGATGATTAGAATATTGAATCGCTGATGATTAGCTGATAAGGTTTCCGAAACATCATCGTCGTTGGCAAAATTTAGTTCTTTGGGGAGCCGATGCGGCGGAAGACAAAGAAGAAAATTTTCGAAAATTTTCTAAGTCACGAGACCATCGGCGATTGGAAAAGTTTAGCTGATTGGATTGCTGATGACTAGAATATGGGATAACCAACAAATAGAGGATGAAGTTTCCAAAGTCAAGTGAAGTGGATTGACGATTATTAGTTGAAGGAAGAGCCACAGTTTCAGCAGAGATCTTCCGGAGACCGCCGAAACATCGACGAAACTTAGCTCTTTGAGGAGCCGATGCAAAGAAGAAAATTCTTCTGAAATTTCAAAGTGATGCAATCGTTGGAAAAATTTAGACGATGAAGGTGCCAATGCGGACGAGAAAAAAAATTGTCTAAGTGTTGAGCCCATCGGTGAAAAGTTAGAAGATTGGAGCGCCGATTGGCGGAAATTAGTTGACGGAACCGCCAAAACGTTGGCTCACTTAGTCGGAACCATCAGTGAAATCTAGAGGATGGTGTCACCGATGCGGCAGATGACATCAGAAGAATTAGTTGTTTTGGTCACCGATGAACGACATCAGAAGAAATTAGTTTCTCGTGCGTCCACTGTTGCGGCTATCTGGTGGACTATCCTTTCAACGGATAGAGGCTTCAACCGTCGATGCTCCGATCGCCGACACAATAAGGTTTAGAGATCCGATCCACTGATGGGTTTGTGCACTGCAGACACCATAGTGGATCTATTGACCGTCGTTGTGGAAGACTACACCACTAACCATCCGATGAGCGAGTGGGTCCAACCGTCGATGCCACAGTTGTTAGTTGGTTCAACCAGCAACAAGGTTATGGCCACGAAAACCATAGAGAGTTCACTGGCCACCATTGCAGCTGCCTAGAGAACTAGCCTCCCGATGTATAGTGGATCTGATCACCGATACGGAAATGCAATAGTGCTTATCGGTCCCGATCACCGATAACCGTCTTTGGTAGCACCGATATAGTTCAGAAGCCTATATAACTATGGACCCGACACGTCAAAGAAAAATAGATGAGTAGACCATCGATGAGCAGCGGAGAAAACTAGTTGTTCTGACCACTGAAACGTCAAAAATTTTGATGGGATGAGACCCAATTTGGAAAAGGAATTTTGGGGGTTTTTAAGTGTGATTTTTCAGATATTTCAGCTATTTTTCAGGGAAATTCTCAGTAGTCTTTCAGCAATTTCAGGGCTGAAAAGGAAGAAAAATCCTAGGTGGCTGAAGTTAGCATTCTAGACCAAAATACAATGGTGTTTTTTGCCTAAAATTGGTGAAAATCATCATTTTAGAAGTGGTGTGGTTTTCACACCCGAGGTCAGAATGAAGCATGTGGATAGGCGTTGGAAATATTATCCAGCAGGGAAAAAGGGAGAGTCACCAAAATTTGAATGCATAGCAGAGAGGTACTAGTGTTATCTTGGAAAGTGTGTTGCTATCGATATGGACAATCCAAGAATTGCATGCCTAGAGGTAGCAAGACCATGAAGTCAAACCAGCTATTGTGTAGAAGAGGAGTTCCGTGCAAAGATGAGAGACTTGAAAAGGGAAATATCCTTAAACCCTGTCTTGCTAATTATAATTACATTTTATAAGTTTAGTACATGAAATGTATGAGGATATGCCTTGCATGCATAAGATATTACATGTTGGTAAGAGTAATGAGAATTATACATTTATAATGAACCACTAATGGTAATTGCTGCATTGGTGTTGGTATTAGTGGGAAAACCAATGACAACATGGACATGGCTGAATATGTTGTTGATGCTGACCAATTTGGCCAGCAACCCTATGGAGAAAGGGACAAGGCAACAAGTCCAGAATCAAAAGTTGGTGAGCAACTTCTGCAATCTCCTGCAAGAGACCAACCAAACTGGTAATGGAAAGGGTGTAAGTAGGACCCATGAAGGTAAGGGTTTAATTATGACAATTTCATGGAGTGGTAAAAGAAAGAGGTCTCATACCATGTGGTTATTTAAAATTTATACTACATTCATCCAGAAATGTATCATGCATGTATATGTTGTTATGAGCTTAGTATCCCAAAGAAAGTAAGTACTGATGGTCTTGATTATAGTAATGCATCATATATGAAGTAGTCATGGTTAGGCCATGCATGGTATGTTTGAATGCATAGTATACCTGAATCAATGCGAGGTAGCATTGAGTGGATATGCATTAAAATATTTCATAAATATTCTGGTTATGCATTGAATAGATGCATATGAAAAGTATGAGTAAATGTTGTAGATATGCATACATAAGTATGGGTGCAAATGTTGTGATGCATTGCATGAATGCATCAAGATAGTGCATGTGTCATTATGAATAACTAATGGCTGAAATGATGAATTGATGATAGTTCTAGAACCATTTCAAGAGTTGTTATGGATGTAGGATAGTAAGTGCATGAAGAGGGTAGTCATGATCGATTGGCTGCTGAAAATGCTCTATGGAAGGGCAAGGTGGTACAAATAATATGCTTATGAAGTAAGGAGTATATAAACATTTCATTTTGGCATAAATGATGTGACCTTGCAACTTTAGTAGGATAATGATTCATGTGAAGTAAATGAGTTTTGGTAATATTGATATGCTAACAACTGGAAGTATTTGAATTCTATAATTCTAAAAATGCTTCAGTGATTGTTGCAGCAATGGAAAAAAAAAGTTATATGCATTAAGACTTACCAAGTGTTTGGCTGATTGAAGTTCAGATTTCAGGTAGATTTCTTGGGGCATGGCAAAGTGGGTAACACCATGACAAAGATGTTGAAATATTGTAACTTCGAAGAATATTCTTTATGTATCTTTTGTGGTCCCCAATGGTCCAACCGGGAGAACCATTTGTATTTCATTGTACCCCGATGCTCCTAATCGGAAGAACTAATAAGAGTCATGAGGTATTCCCCTCAAATTGTAAAGGTGGGTCATCAGCACCCCAGTATGATTACTTGAGCCTACATGTGTAACTCGAGCCTACATGAGTTAACTTAAGCCAACATGTTAATTGAGTAAACTTTAAGTGAACGGATGAATATAAATAGAGGTGTAGTGCTCCTCACTTGGGATATACTCACTCACTTGGAATAGCGCACTTATGGAGGAGAGGAGTTGCTGGAGAAGGAGGAGAATCAGGTTTTTGATCTCCTTGTTGGTTTTACCTTTTTCCCTTTTTGGGGAATCTATATTGAGGAATCTTTTGCTGGGTTTTTCCCTTTATTGTTTTCCCAGGATAAATCTGTGTTGTTCTTGTGATGATGTTTCTTTCAGTGATCCTATTTTATATGCTTTTATTATGAAAAATGAAATGATATATTGATGTCTTAGTTAAGCATATGAAAATTTAACATGGTATCACAGCTAACCTGAATAGGGAAGCTTTCACAAGTTACATAAGCTAGGGATTCTTATTTTTTTTGGTTCTCTCTCCACAATCAATCAGCAAAAGAAGGCTAGGCTGACTCTCCTTTGAAGGGTGCATCGTTTTGTCGAAGTAGAATTCGATTCCGAGCATTTTCAATTTTCGATGTGGAAATTAGGGATTTCTACAGAAGAGGAATTTTTGAGTGAGACAAGCATAGGATTGTTCTCCTCATAAAAACCGAATTTTAGAGACCTGGATCAAGATTTTTGGTTGGGTGAATCTCCGGGAAAGTCAAACCCTAGTTTGACCCCAAGCTAGAAAGACCCTAAATACTAAAACTGCTACGTTTTGGAACATTCGTTATATTCTGAGATTGGCGAAGGATCAGGAGCTGAAAATTGCAAGGGCCGAATATAAAGTCCTTTATAATAATTTGTCCAAAATTCTTCCTCAGATTTGCTGTATTTTAGGAGATATGTTCTCTCCAAGTTAGGGTTCCAGCCTCTTCCAGAATTCATCCCTAAACAGGACACCGAGGTAGAATTGAAATATCTTGGGCTACAAAGGTCCAAATGGAATTCCTGAAGATTTTCTAGAAAGGGAATGGATTTTAATTTTGGTGGTCTGAATATCAGACTCAGAAGATGAACTAGTGACACGTGGAATTCCATACAACTTCGTTGTTCTGAACAGTCCTGTAACAGGTCACCTTGGGAAAAGGATCATAAATACCAAATGATGAAACAAATTCTAATGAAACCTATGGTGGTGGATCAGGGACATGCGAGGTTACCTTAGTACAAAATTTCAGACATATAGGATCATAAGTGTCAGAGATATCATAGAAACAGTAACAGAAATTTCTGCAAAAGAAATTGGAAAATTAGGGCTTCCTGTTCCGGGAGCTTCCCTCCACTGTTTTCAGAAATGGAGTACATTGGACAGCTCCATTTGAAGAGATATATCTGTCTATATATTCAGATATGAAATATTCCAAGCTTTAAAAATTAGGGTTTCTGTGACAAACCTTAGATCAGCCAACTCCAGAACCAGGACGGACACCTCAAATCGGTAAGATCTAATCCTTTGCTATGTTCATTTGAGGTTCTCATTTCAAAGTGATCTATCACATCAGCTTGATGATAAGCTTGGTGAAGTTTACAACTTCCAAGCCTAGAAGTATATGATCTCTCTGAATAAAATGGATTGGACACCTTCATGAGCATAGAGGTTCCAGTTTCAGAGGGAGATGAGGCTAGAAGCCTTTCACAAGAAGAATTTGGTCAAAGCCCAGAAAATTATTGATGATTCAGCCTTGAATCAACTTGATCTACAAGTGTCTTCCCTAAAGACATCGATGAGGTTTGATTCCTTGACCAAGCTATTTGAAGGGAAGAACATAGATTGAAATATGACCTTAAGAAACCAGCTGAAGAAGAAGTGAAGAATGCAGAAGTGGTGATGGTCACCTTGAATGGCCTCCCAGGATCATGGAATTCATTCATTCAAGGAATGTGTTCCAGAAGGAATTGATTACTTTCAGCAGACTTTGGGAAGAAGAAGAATCTCGTCTCTGAAGGTCAAGCTCTCATCTTCCAAAGAATATCCCTCAATCAATGAGGAATATGAAGATCTCAACTCTTGAAAAACTTCTTATCCACCTCAGCATTTGGATAAGAAACGATGCTATCATGAATGAAGAAGACGATAAAGTTGAAGACTCAAGAAGGAATATACCCATGAAACAAATAAAGATAAGTATTCAATTGTCATTTCATGATATTGTTTTGTTATACATTTGATTATATTCAGTGATGTGTTATGCATGATAGATTGTTTGCATTAATGACTGTATGCTACTAATATGCATGTGATGGGTAAGTAGCTCATGGTGCTATACAACTCTCCATTGCTACTTATCAAACCTCTTTGCAGACATATTGGATTAGTGCACAATCTCAATAATGTCATGGTAGATATGGAAGGCATCTAAAAAGTTTATGTGAGATATGGATGAATGTTGTATTAACTAAATAGTTGCATGATGCATAAGAATTTTCCGTTATACATATGTTTTATGAAATATCTCTAACCATGAAACTGGTACATTTGAATTGTAGGAAAGGTCATGTACAACCTCCTACAAGAAAAGAAGGATGAGACTTGTTCTGAAGAACAAGTGATGACAATTCAAGATTCACTCCAATAAACATGAATCTAAAGCTGCCAGGTTCATAGACACCATGACGAAAGAAAGAGCTTCAGAAAGTGGCAGATCCACCTTGAAGGATGAAGACCACCATGGGTACAAGAGATAACTCAAGATGAAGAAAAGAATGCTATGAAAGAAGCTATGATCAAAGAATAATAGTTGGTCATGAGGAATGATGTATACGATATGATGGAACAAGTGTACAAAGCAAGGTTCGTGATTATCCCCAGAAAGAATAGACTATGACATGACATACTCTATTGACCAGTATAAATCAAGCATAGAACCACCTGTACAGAATGAAGAGGGAAGATGATACTCCACTTCAGGGGGAGTGACTACAGAAAATTATATCTGAGTTCGACATGGTACGACATGATGGATAACCTTGTGATGGATCAAGACTTTACCAAGAATAAAGTGGGTTCCAACCTTCAAGGTTTAATGCAGAAGACTAGGATATGATGATGACCTAAGAAGACAATCTCATAGAAGATGTTATGATACTAGAATGATGTTTGGGATATAGTACTCAAACCATAAAGCAAGAATGCGGTATCTTCCAAATGGATTTGCAAGATAAGATAGGTTGTTGATAGAAGTAAGGTAAGATTTGTGACTAGAGGTTTCTATCAGAAAGAGGAAGTTAATTCTGAAGAGACACTTACTCCAGGAAGCAAGGTACACTTCCTTCAAAACTATCACGATAGTTTCTTCCATGATGAAGTAAAGACAAGCCTTCCTTAATGATATGATTGAGGAAGAGTTTTACATTGAATAGTCACGAGTATTTGAAGTTGAAGACAGATGGAATCAAGTATGCAAGTTGAAGAAGGCCCTCTATGACCTGAAGCAAGCTCCCAGAGCTTGGTATGGAAGAATAGATAGTTTCCTGATGAGCATGGGCTTTGCCAAGAGTAAAGTCGATCCTAACCTTTCCTACAAGGTTGTAGAATATGTACCTGTCATTCTATTACTATATGTGGATGACTTATTCTTGACAAGGAATAAGAAACAGATCATGGAAAGCAAGAAGAAACTAGCAGAAGAATTCAAGATGAAATACCTTGGGTTAATGCATTATTTCCTAGGTCTGGAAGTATGAAAAAGTTCAGAAGGAATATTTCTCAACCAGGGAAAGTATGTGGTAGAGATATTGAAGAGATTCAATATGTTGGAATGCAATGTCATGGCCACACCCATGGACTCCAACCTGAAGCTATTAGCTAATGACTCATTAGAGTTAGTGGATGTGACTCACTACAGACAGATCATTGAGTCATCAGATCAGAATATGATGATGATGATGTTACTACTGATCGAGAGGTCAAAGTACTGAAGATGTTGCTGCTGATTGAAAGGTCAAGGTGCTGAAGATGTTGTTGTTGATCAAAAAGTCAAAATGCTGAATATGTTGCTGATCAAAAGGACAAAATGCTGAAGATGTTGTTGCTGATCGAAAAATCAAAGTGCTGAAGATGATGCTGATCGAAAGTTCAAAATGCTGAAGATGTTGTTGCTGATCGGACAGTCAAAGTGCTAAGATGTTGCTTATCGAAAGATCCAAGTGCTGAAGATGTTGTTGCTAATTGAAAGATCAAAATGCTGAAGATGCTGTTGATCAAAGACTGAAGAAGTTGCTGATGATGAAGATTGAAGATTGAAGATGAAGACTACATGATGTTTAAAAGCTTCCAATGATTTATAGATGTGTTACCCTGCTGATGTTGATGATGTCCCCCATCTCTGCTCTTGTTGTTGTTGATGTAGAATACCCTTCTTGTTAAGGGGGAGTGTTGAAATATTGTAACTTTGAAGAATATTCTTTATGTATCTTTTGTGGTCCCCGATGGTCCAACCGGGAGAATCATTTGTATTTCATTGTACCCCGATGCTCCTAATCGAAAGAACTAATAAGAGTCATGAGGTAGTCCCCTCAAATTGTAAAGGTGGGTCATCAGCACCCCAGTATGGTTACTTGAGCCTACATGTGTAACTCGAGACTACATGAGTTAACTTAAGCCGACATGTTAATTGAGTAAACTTTAAGTGAACGGATGAATATAAATAGAGGTGTAGTGCTCCTCACTTGGGATATACTCACTCACTTGGAATAGCGCACTTATGGAGGAGAGGAGTTGCTGGAGAAGGAGGAGAATCAGGTTTTTGATCTCCTTTTAGTTTTACCTTTTTCCCTTTTTGGGGAATCTATATTGAGGAAGCTTTTGCTGGGTTTTTCCCTTTAGGGTTTTCCCAGGATAAATCTGTGTTGTTCTTGTGATGATGTTTCTTTTAGTGATCCTGTTTTATATGCTTTTATTATGAAAAATGAAATTATATACTGATGTATTAGTTAAGCATATGAAAATTTAACAAAAGACCGGACTCTACCATGTGAAAGAGCCAAATATAATGAGAAGAGTCTCATGGTTGTGAAAATAGTTTGTATGATGAATGAATTGTCAATTTAAATTTGTAAATTTCATATTTGAGAAATTGTTGACAACTACTAATCACTATTGGCTTGCATAGAATTGTGTCAGGAGGACATGTTGTAAGTGGATGTTCATGTGATGCTAGTAAGCATAAAATCATAATGGGAATAGTGGTGCTACTTACAAGAGACCCACAAATGAGGATCACCTCTTTTCCAAGCAAATCAATTTATGTAGTAAACAGAATTGCAAATTCCTATTGAATTTAATTACTAATGTCATTGCTTGGTTATGGAACAATCAATTTGGATTGTATTATTAGATAATGATTGACTGTTTGGCTACATGATGAATGTGCCAGGGGTACACATTGCAGGAAGACCATGTGTGATGGCCTAAAGGAGCCAAACTTTATGGGGAGGTTATCCCTTATCTTGGAAATGGGTTTCAGGTGAACTCAATTGGACATTTTGGAAATGTCTCATATGCACTACATGTTTGGTAAGCAACATGAGTGAGATGGTATATATTATGTCAGTAAGACATGTGTGGATATGAAACGTAAAAAGGAGTTGGGATGGAAAACCGAGGGACTGTCAACTCAGAGAAGGGAGCCCCATTTCCTCCTTAATGAAGGAATACTGCCTCAGCAAATGGATAAGTGTTTTGTGACCGTAGCTAAAAATATGCATGTCAAATTGTTAAATTCAATATGCAGAGCATGTTTTGGTTTTATTTTCATTATGATAGATTGCTTGAGTATGAATAAGGCCAAAATGGCACACATTGGAAAGGGGTGCACACTTTCCCAATGTCGGATCATGAAAGGGTTTTCAATATTGATTACACCTTAGGGAGTGGACGCACTCCTGGTGTCTCAATACTTGATAGTGAATGATATGAAATATGATTACAGTTTTAGAGTAATAACGCTGATGAGTTTTCTTATATTGCTTGTGTTGTCATGCTAAGCAAATACAGTCTAGTCTTGCACATTGAATGGACAATGGCTTAGGCTCATCCTACCCTCTACTGAAGAGCACACAGAAGGAGACATTCCTGAGGGACTGAAGAGCAGAGAAGGGAGTGGTTTCTTGTGTTTTATGGGGTAGTGGAATTGGAGCTCACTGCTGGAAATGAAATCTATAAATGGAAATGGTAAAGTTCCAAGCCCAATCGGCATGAAGGTGTACTGGCTAGACAGTCTGATAAACCCAACTGTAGGTTGGCTTGACTATGTAATTAATTGATGACATGGAAATTATTGGAATGTTACAGTGTTGGCTTGACTACCTACAGTCTGATAAACCCAACTATTAGCTGGGTTGGTTGAGTATCATGATAAACCCAGTAGTGTATTGGCTTGATTGGCTACAGCCTGATAAATCCAATTGCATATTGGCTTGGCTGGACGGTCTAATAAACCCAACTGTAGGTTGGCTTGACTGTGCTTGATATATATAAAAGGATGCTGTGAAGTATCCTATGTACTGACCTAACATCCAAGTCCATAGGAAATCCCAAGGCTTGTAAATTGAAGCAGGATCCTGTGGACCAAAGAAGCAACGTACAATATAGATAAGTATTGGATTATTTTGCAATTTCTTACTTATGAATATACATGTGTATATGATTTGGTTATGATATTCTAAGCTCTTGTTTAAGAGATAAAAACCATTGAGAATAAACTAAACATGTGAATCTATTCAATGTTTGAATATAGGTATCATTGGAAGTGAGGACTAAGAGAGAATCCTAGGGGTGCATGTGGACATGTGACTGTCGTGAAGAGCTCAGAATGAGCAGTAATGAAAAAGGTGCTAGTGAGACTGTGAAGGTCCTAGCAGCTGAGACAAACCATGTGGGGAGGCTCCATGGTTGAGAGGTCTAAAATAGACCAGAGACACTAAGTGTCATGACCAAGAGGGATTGGTCCAGCATTCACGGTGAAATGAAAGAGGCTAAGAGCATGAAAACCACAGTGGTGTTGTGGGCTCCAGGATGGAACAAGACAAAGAGGGGAAAAACTCTTGCTGCTCTCTCTTTCCTTTTTTGATTATATATATATATATACTTATGCATTGTGAAAACAAAATATTGTTGAATGCATGTATGGCTGAAAATAGAATGTGTGTATTTGCTTAAAGTAAATTGTGAATGCTGGAATAGTTAATTCCCTGCCCAAGAATGGATATGAATGAGCTCATGTGCCTATTGGTAAGGCATGAAAAATATGAAAGTCTCCTTGACGAGACTTGGACTGTCATGCCAACTGGGCAATTAATTGACTGATTTTAATGCCTATATTATTCTTGGTCTAACAGAATTTCAATGATGCATTTCACAAGTGAGAAAAGTGAAATCCAGTAGTGCACATTGATCATGGCAGCAGACCAAAAGCTGTTGGACTTAGCTGGAAGTCTTCTTCAAACAATTGCCAAGACCCAAGAGAATCTTGGAGAGATGCTCAGGATACAGAAAAGGCGGAGTGAGATGAACCACCAGATTTTGCAAGACTCTATTTGTTTGTAAAAGGAGGTAAAAATCCTTCTGGGAGAAATCCATAAAGGAAAGGAAAGTGGATCAATGATGGGACATTCTTCCAATCGATCTGTTAAGAAACGTTCCAGGCATGAAGACTCAAAGGAAACTGAGTAGGTAAAGATTAAGCAACCAACAAAATGTTGGAAATGCGGAGGACATCATTACCGTCGGGACTGCCCAACGAGGGAACATAAAGAGGGTAGTAGCCACAAAGTTCCTAGACTTGGGGATGAGCCGAAAGATGAGAACCAGCAAGAGAAACTCATGGAAGCCGAGGGGCTTGGTCCTAAAAGTTCAAGTAAATAATTGAATGTGGGACAGATCTGTAAAATTTTGAAATTTTGGATGTGCAAATTGTATATGTATTCCTATGTATTGGAACACCGAGGACGGTGTAATTCCAAGGGGGAGGGGAATGTAATACCCTCGGTTTTGACCTCGTTTGCATTAGAATATACATGATTTATATATTGTAATTAATCATGGTGTGGAGCTAAAGGAAAAATCCCCACCATCGATTTGGTTGTGTTATGTTTTGGAAATGGGGATCATTGCCGATGGTATATCGTGCTATCTAGCACATAATAGTTTTGGCATCATGTAAATATGCACATTAATTAAAATGAACCTACAGCCAACTATGACAGTGCAAAATTAATGAAAAGGGCATGATTTTCCTAAGGATAAGGGGGGGGAATGTTAAACCTTGGACCTATGGGGAAAATCCATGTGTCAGCCACCCATTTAAACTTTTGATGTCTGGGCCCTGCCACACTCACCACTACTCAGCAATAACTGCTCCCAACTAAATGGGTGGCTTTCATTCCTTCCCCACATGCCCACTCCACCAGCGGACTCTTCCTCTTCACGTCGCTTGGACAGAGGGGCAACATTCTATTCTCTCCACTCTCCCATGATAGCATTTCTTGGGGGGGGGGGGGGGGGGGGGGGGGGGGCGATTCACAATCATTGTGGGGGATATTTTTCCTATCCTCACGCAGAGAGTCATCCTCTCAACTTCTCACGCACAAGAATTCTGCGTTGTTTTTCCTCATGCAAGGAGCTGGAGAAATCGTGGCCGTCACTCAGGATTTTCATGTGCAGGGGGCCATTCATGCTCGGGGTTGTGTGCTTCTGTGTTCCATACTGATTTCAATGGTAGGTGTATGTTCTTTCTCAGGCACGAGCTGAGGATCTATTTACCTTCCCATTTTCGGACTGTGTAATGTTCCCGTGGCTTCGTTGTGAGATCGGTTGTTGTTATTCCCTTGAAACTGTGGCTTGTTGTGGTTTTCCCCCATGTTGTTCATTGTTGTGGATGCAATCATTTTTTGGGTGCCGCTGAGTTGTTTTGGCCATGATAGGGCCAAGAACAACTCTGAATCGCCTTGCTTGGCTTGAGTTACATTCACCATTTTGGGTTGTCACCCTATTTCCTTTGGTTTTCTTCATAGAGCTATGAACTGATTATTTTACTGCGGGAATACAGTGGTTGGTCTTCGGACTAGGGATGATTTTAAGGAACCATACTTATTTAAAAGTGTATAAATGTTGGTGAATATTACCAATTCTTAAAATTCCAACTATAAAATGATTGGTGATATTTTTCAAAAAATATTTTAATTTCCAAGGATTTTATATCATTTATATAATAATTTGGCGATTTTTAGGGTGAAAAATTTTTACCCCATCAAAATTGGGTGAAACAGGGCTTCAAAAAATGCAAAATGGTGAATCTTTTTTGGGAGAAAAACATGGAAAAATAGCCCACTGGGATAAAATTCTCCCCTAAAATTATCCCTGCTTCGGACTGTGTGGAGTGGGATTGAAGGCTAGATATGCTTAAGAAACCTAGGTTTGGGAGCCACACAGAGAGAGTTATATGGATGGCTTTCTTCTCCACAACCCCGAAAGAGCACTGGCAAGGGAAGTCAGGGCCTGATGGACTGTGAAGTAGAGAAGGGACTGATTCCTGGTGTCAGGTGTGTTTGGGTGTCTTAGAAGTCAGGCTAGCTCTGGTGTAGGCATCCTTAGCTTTTCCATGAGCATACTAGTTTAACATTCAGCCTTTCCTATCTCCTTGACGGCCTGATAAACCCAACTTTGTTGACTTGGTTGTATTGTGTATCCTTGGCTATGTGTAAGCCTACTTAATCCCTTAGTCCTTGGGGAATCATGCCGAGCTCGGGGGTGGCAGTGCTGCTGAGAGATTGATGAGCACACTGGCCTATGGTTGGGTGGAACATTGCAGCGACGTAGCTGATTGCAGGACGAGTTTTTACAAGATAAGTATTCTTGTCCATTTTGCTTCTACATTTACATTTACTGTCTATTGTGTAATGAATAAAGATGAACATGTTGATGCTTGAATGTATGTTTTCTTCCGTTGTATGTTGAGTAATTTTGCATCCTTGCATGTTTTCTATTTTAAGCATTTTATTTCAGCAATATATGCATGTTCTTGTTCATGGGGCTAGTTTCCCGGAGGTTTTTAATGGTTTGGTAGCGTCCTCTTCACCGATCAGAGGGTCGGGGATGTTATAGTGTGGTATCATAACTCATGTTGTAGCATGGGCCTGAATGGGCCGTGAAGATGCAGTGACAAAGCCATCATTGTAGCATTGGGCCTCAAAGGGCCATAAAAGATCATCTAGCAGAGGCAGGTTTCCTTCTTCCCAGTAGAGATTAGAAATTACGATAGAAATTTTCTTGAAAAATTTTGTTGAAGAATTTTTTTTTGTCTAAGTGCCTAAACCGCCGGCCCATCGAAATACTAAGTGGGAAGCTCCTCCAATGTAGCGGAGAGATAAGCAGAAGGTCACCCGATGGACGAAGAAATTTGTGAATTTTTCTCTAAGTGTTCATTGGCCATCGACGAAAGTTAGTGGAAGTTGGAGCCGCAGTTTCGGTGGAGAACAGTCAAAGACCGCCGAAACGCTGACCCTTTTTAGTTGAAAGACTGTCTGAAAGAGGCCATCGGTGATTAGTGACAGTTCACTGTTTGGAGCGGCGACAGTTAGTTGATTGATCGGTGATGATTAGAAGATTGAATCACCGATGATTAGCCGATGAGGTCGCCGAAATGTCATCATTGTCGACAATATTTAGTTCTTTGGGGAGCTGACGCGGCGGAAGCCAAAGAAGAAAATTCCCGAAAATTTTCTAAGTCATGAGACCATTGGCGATCGGAAAATTTTAGCTGATTGTATCGTCGATCACTAGAAGATGGGATTGCCAACAAATAGAGGATGAAGTTGCCGAAGTCTAATGAAGTGGATTGACGATTATTAGTTGAAGGAAGAGTTGCAGTTTTGGTGGAGATCTTCCAGATAATGCCGAAATGTCGACGAAACTTAGTTCTTTGAGGAGCTAATGCAAAGAAGGAAATTTTTCCGAAATTTCTAAGTGATGGAATTGTCGACAAAATTTAGATGATGAAGGCGTCGACGTGGACCAGAAAAAAAAAATTGTCTAAGTGTTGAGCCCATTAGTGATCGATGAAAGTTAGAAGATTGGAGCACCGATCAGCGGAAGTTAGTTGATGGAACCACCGAAACATCGGCTCACTTAGTCAGAACCATGGGCGAAATTTAGAGGATGGAGCCACTGATGCAGTGGCTAACATTGGAAAAATTAGTTGTTTTGGTCACCGATGAATGACATCAAAAAAAATTAGTTGTTCGTGTGTCTGTCGTTGCAGTTGTCTAGTGGACTATCCTTCCGACGGATAGAGGCTTCAACCGTCGATGCTCCGATCGTCGACACAATAAGGTTTAGAGCTTTGATCCACCGATGGGTTTGTGGACCGCAAACACCATAGTGGATCTATTGGCCGCCATTGCAGAAGACTATGGGACTAACCGTCTGATGAGCGAGTGGGTCCGACCACCGATGTCACAGTTGTTAGTTGCTTCGACCGCCGACAAGGTTATGGCCATGGAAACCATAGAGAGTTTGTTGGCCATCGTTGCGGCTACTTAGAAAATTAGCCACTCGATGTATAGTGGATCCAATCGATGATATGGTGATGTGATAGTGCTTATCGGTCTCGATCACCGATAACCATCTTTGGTAGCACCGATATAGTTCAAAAGCCTAGACAATTATGGACCCAACACGTTGGAGAAAAATAGATGAGCAGAATACCAATGAGTAGTGGATAAAACTAGTTGTTCTAATCATCGAAATGTCGAAAATTTTGATGGGATGAGACCCAATTTCGCAAAGGAATTTTAAGGGTTTTTAAGTGGGATTTTTCAGAGATTTCAGCGGTTTTTTAGGGAAATTCTTAGTAGTCTTTCAGCAGCTTCAGGGATGAAAAGGAAGAAAAATCCTAGGTGGCTGAAGTTAGCATTCCAAACCAAAATAAAGTGGTGTGTTTTGCCTAAAATTCAAGAAAATCATCATTTTAGAAGTGGTGTGGTTTTCACACTCGAGGTCAGAATGAATCATGTTGATAAGCGTTGGAAAGCTTATCCAGTAGGGAACCAGGGAGAGTCACCAAAATTTGAATGCAGAGCAGAAAGGTACTAGTGGTTGCTTGGAAAGTGTGTTGCTATCGATATGGACAATCCGGGAATTGCATGCCTAGAGGTAGCAAGACCATGAAGTCAAACCAGCTGTTGTGTGGAAGATGAATTCCATGCAAAGATGAGGGACTTGAAAAGGGAAATTTCCTTAAACCCTGTATTGCTAATTACAATTACATTTTATAAGTTTCATACATGAAATGTATAAGGATATGCCTTGCATGCATAGGATATTACATGTTGGTAAGAGTAGTGAGAATTATACATTTATAATGAACCACTAATGGTAATTGTTGCATTGGTGTTGGAATTAGTGGGAAAGCCAACGACAACATGGACATGGCTGAATATGTTGCTGATGCTGACGAATGTGACCAGAAACCCTATGGAGAAAGGGATAAGGAAACAATTCCAGAATCAAAAGTTGGTGGGAAACTTCTGCAATCTCCTGCAAGAGACCAACCAAACTGGTAATGTCAAGGGTGTAAGTAGGACCCATGAAGGTAAGGGTTTAATTATGAAAATTTCATGGAGTGGTAAAAGCAAGATGTCTCATACCATGTGGTTATTTAAAATTTATACTACATTCATGCAGAAATGTATCATTCATGTATATGCTATTATGAGCTTAGTAGCCCAAAGAAAGTAAGTACTGATGGTCTTGATTATAGTAATGCATCCTATATGAAGTAGTCATGGTTAGGCCATGCATGGAATGTTTGAATGCATAGTATTCCTGAATCAATGAGAGGTAGCATTGAGTGGATATGCATTAAAATATTTCATAAATATTGTGGTTATGCATTGAGTAGATGCATATGAAAATAATGAGTAAATGTTGTAGATATGCATACATAAGTATGGGTGCAAATGTTGTGATGCATTGCATGAATGCATCAAGATAGTGCATGTGTCATTATGAATAACTAATGGTTGAAATGATGAATTGATGATAGTTCTTGAACCATTTCAAGAGATGTTATGGATGTAGGATAGTAAGTGCATGAAGAGGGTAGTCATGATCTATTAGCTGCCGAAAATGCTCTATGGAAGGGCAAGGTGGTACAAATGATACGCTTGTGAAGGAGTATCTAAACATTTCATTTTGGCATAAATGATGTGACCTTGCAACTTTAGTAGGATAATGATTCATGTGAAGTAAATGAGTTTTGGTCATATTGATATGCTAACAGCTGGAAGTATTTGAATTCTATAATTCTGAAAATGCTTCAATGATTGTTGCAGCAATGGAAAAAAAAAGTTATATGCATCAAGACTTACCAAGTGTTTGGCTGATTGAAGTTCAGATTTCAGGTAGATTGCTTGGGGCATGGCAAAGTGGGTAAGACCATGACAAAGACCGGAATCTACCATGTGAAAGAGCCAAACCTCATGAGAAGAGTCTCATGGTTGTGAAAATAGTTTGTATGCTGAATGAATTGTCAATTTAAATTTGTAAATTTCAGATTTGAGAAATTGCTGACAACTACTAATCACTATTAGCTTGCATAGAATTGTGTCAGGAGGACGTGTTGTAAGTGGATGTTCATGTGATTCTAGTAAGCATAAAATGATAATGGGCATAGTGGTGTTACTTACAAGAGACCCACAAATGAGGATCACCTCTTTGCCAAGCAAATCAATTTCTGTAGTAAACAGAATTGCAAATTCCTATTGAATTTAATTACTAATGTCATTGCTTGGTTATGGAACAATCAATTTGGATTGTATTATTAGATAATGATTGACTCTTTGGATACTTGATGAATGTGCCAGGGTTACACATTGCAGGAAGACCAGGTGTGATGGCTTGAAGGAGCCAAACTTTATGGGGAGGTTCTCCCCTATCTTGGAAATGGGTTTCGGGTGAAACTCCATTGGACATTTTGGAAATGTCTCATTTGCACTACATGTTTGGTAAGCAACATGAGTGAGATGGTATAGATTATGTCAGTAAGACATGTGTGGATATGAAATTTAAAAATGAGTTGGGATGGAAAACCAAGGGACTGTCAACTCAGAGAAGGGAGCCCCCATTCCTCCTTAATGAAGGAATACTGCCTCGGCAAATGGATAAGTGTTCTGTGACCCTAGCAAAGAATATGCATGTCAAATTGTTAAATTCAATATGCAGAGCATGTTTTGATTTTATTTCCATTATGATAGATTGCTTGGGTATGAATAGGGCCTACATGGCACACATCAGAAAGGGGTGCACACTTTCTCGATGTCGAATCATGAAAGGGTTTTCAATATTTTTTACACCTTAGGGAGTGGACGCACTCCTGGTGTCTCAATACTTGATAGTGAATGATATGAAATATGATTACAGTTTTAGAACAATAATGCTGATGAGTTTGCTTATATTGCTTATGCTGTTAGGCTAAACAAATACATTCTGGTGTTGCACACTGAATGGACAATGGCTTGGGCTCATCCTACCCTCTACTGAAGAGCACACGGAAGGAGACATTCCCGAGGGACTGAAGAGAAGAGAAGGGAGTGGTTTCTTGTGTTGTATGGGGTAGTGGAATTAGAGCTCACTACTGGAAATGAAACATGGAAATGGAAATGGTAAAGTTCCAAGCCCAATTAGCATGAAGGTGTACTAGCTAGACGGTCTGATAAAGCCAACTGTAGGTTGGCTTGACTGTGTAATTAATTGATGTTGTAGAAATTATGGGAATGTTATAGTGTTGGCTTGACTACCTACAGTTTGATAAACCCAACTATTAGTTGGCTTGGCTGAGTAGCCTGATAAAACCAGTAGTGTATTGGCTTGATTGGCTGCAGCCTGATAAACCCAATTGTATATTAGCTTGGTTGGATGGTATGATAAACCCAACTGTAGGTTGGCTTGGCTGTGCTTGATATATATAAAAGGATGTTCTAAAGTATCCTACATGCTGACCCAACATCCATGTCCATAGGAAATCCCAAGGCTTGCAAAGCGAAGCAAGATCATGTGGACCAGATAAGGAAAGCAAAATACAGATAAGTATTGGATTATTTTGCAATTTCTTGCTTATGAATATACATGTGTATATGATTTGGTTATGATATTCTAAGATATTATTTAAGAGATAAAAACCATTGAGAATAAACTAAATATGTGAATCTATTCAATGTTTGAATATAGGTATCGCTGGGAGCAAGGACTATGAGAGAATCCTAGGGGTGCATGTAGACATGTGACTATCCTGAAGAGCTCAGAATGAGCAGTAATGAAAAAGGTGCTAGTGAGACTGTGAAGGTTCTAGTAGCTGAGACAAGCCATGTGGGGAGGCTCCATGGTTGAGAGGTCTAAAATAGACCAGAGACACTAAGTGTCATGACCAGGAGGGATTGGTCCAGCATTCACAGTGAAGTGAAAGAGGCTGAGAGCATGAAAACCATAGTGGTGGTGTGGGTTCCAGGATTGAACAAGACAAAGAGGGGAAAAACTCTTGCTGCTCTCTCTTTCCTTTTTGATTATATATATATATATATACTTATCCATTGTGAAAACAAAAGATTGTTGAATGCATGTATGACTGAAAATAGAATGTCTGTATTTGCTTAAAGTAAATTTTGAATGCTGGAATAGTTAATTCCCTACCCAAGAATGGACATGAATGAGCTCATGTGCATGTTGGGAAGGCATGAAAAATATGAAGGTCTCCTTGATGATACTTGGACTGTCATGCCAACTGGGTAATTAGTTGACTGATTTTAATGCCTATATTATGCTTGGTCTAACAGAATTTCAATGATGCATTTCACAGGTGAGAAAAGTGAAATCCAGTAGTGCACATTAATCATGGTAGTAGGCCAAAAGCTGTTGGACTTTCCTGGAAGTCTTCTTCAAACAATTGCCAAGACCCAATATAATCTTGTAGAGATGCTCAAGGCACAAAAAAGGCAGAGTGAGATGAACCACCATATTTTGCAAGACTCTATTTGTTTGCAAACGGAGGTAAAAATCCTTATGGGAGAAATCCGTAAAGGAAAGGAAAGTGGATCAATGATGGGACATTCATCCAAGCGATCTGTTAAGAAAAATTCCAAGCATGAAGACTCAAAGGAAACTGAGCAGGTAAAGATGAAGAAGCCGACGAAATGTTGGAAATGTGGAGGACATCATTACCGCCAGGACTACCCAACGAGGGAACATAAAGAGGGTAGCAGCCACAAAGTTCCTAGACTTGGGGATGAGCTGAAAGCTAAGAACTAGAAAGAGAAGCTCATGGAATCTGAGGGGCTTGGTCCTAAAATTTCAAGTAAATAATTGAACGTGGGACAGATCTGTAAAATTTTGAAATTTTGGATGTGCAAATTGTATATGTATTCGTATGTATTGGAACAACGAGGACAGTGTTATTCCAATGGGGAGGGGATTGTAATACCCCCAATTTTGACCCCATTTGCATTACAAGATACATGATGTGTATATTGTAATTAATCGTGGTGTGGAGCTAAAGAAAAAATCCCCACCATTAATTTGGTTGTGTTATGTTTCGGCAATGGGGATCATTGCCGATGGTATATCGTGCTATCCGGCACATAATAGTTTTGGCATCATGTAAATATGCACATTAATTAAAATGAACCTACAGCCAACTATGATGGTGCAACGTTAATGAAAAGGGCATGATTTTCCTAAGGATAAGGGGGGGAAATGTTAAACCTTGGACCTATGGGGAAAAGCCATGTGTCAGCCACCAATTTAAACTTCTTCTATCTGTTAGTTGGGAGCAGTTATTATTGAGTAGTGGTCTGTGTGGCAGGGGTGTCATTCATTTCCCACATGCCCACTCCACCAATGGACTCTTCCTCTTCACGTTGCTTGGATAGAGGGGCAACATTATATTCTCTCCACTCTCCCACGACAGCATTTCTTGGGGGGGGGGGGGGGTGATTCACAGTCATTGCGGGGGGTATTTTGCCTATCCTCATGCAGAGAGTTGTCCTCTCAACTTCTCATGCACAAGAATTCTACATTGTTTTTCCTCACACAGGGAGCTGGAGAAATCATGGCCGTCACTCAGAATTTTCATGTGCAGGGGGGCATTCATGATCAGGGTTGTGTGCCTGTGTGTTCCATACCGGTTTTGGTGGTAGGTGTATGTTATTTCTTAGGCACGAGCAGAGGATCTGTTTACCTTCCCATTTTTGCACTATGTAAAGTTCCCATGGCTTCATTGTGAGATCGGTTGTTGTCCTTCCCCTGAAACTGTGGCTTGTTGTGGTTTTTCCCCCACGTTGTTTGTTGTTGTGGATGCAATCATCTTTTGGGTGTCGCTGAGTTGTTTTGGCCATGCTAGGGCCAAAAACAACTCTGAATCGCCTTGCTTGGCTTGAGTTGCATTCACCATTTTGGGTTGTCACCCTGTTTCCTTTGGTTTTCTTCCCAGAGCTGTGAACTGATTGTTTTACTACGGGTATGTTTTACTGCGGGTATGCAGTGGCTAGTCTTCGGACTGTGTGGAGTGGGATCGAAGGCTAGGTATGCTTGAGAAACCTGGGTTTGGGAGCCATAGAGAGAGATTTAAATGGCGGGCTTTCTTCTCCACAACCCTAGAAGAGCACTAGCAAGGGAAGTCAGGGCCTGAGGGATTGTGAAGCAGAGAAGGTGTTATACATCTGAATGGCACCTCTCCGTCCGAGTGCTAATATCCCTCATCTCGGCACACAAAAGGACACTTATGGATTGAGGTTGCCCATATTCACTATACCTTGGCTTATGATGAAGTACATTCCCTATATACCCAGCTGGTTACTTTGCCATTTTTCCATGTTGAGTTGTATTCATGACTCTCTATATTGACAACTCGCGCATCATTCGCGAGTCCCCTATACAGCAAGTCACAAATCCTTGTATTCGTGGGTTTTTCTTCTATATAGTCGTGAATCATTCGCGGGTTGCTCTACTACAGACCCGGGAATGGTTTCCTCAACATTAAAACATACAACCACACGCTAATGGAAGATTAGTTTACTCATTTAACTTAATCTTCTTAACTGCCACAACCTTCCTAACCTTCGAGAACTGCCTCATTTCATCCATATAAATAGAGGCCTTGGGGAGGGTGTTGGATAGTCATACTTGGAGAGCAAAGTTATGCTGGTGGATTGTCTACAGAAATCTTTGGAGCAGAGAAACTCAGAGTCCTTTGGTGATAGAGGAGTCCTTGTTCAGACATTGGGATGTAACCTAAACTCTTTCTATTATTGTTAATAAAGATATTACTTCTTCCATATGTGTTTCATATCTTGTAGATTGGTAAATGTTTACATTTCAATATGATATATGATTTGCCTAACCTGCATCTATATATATGAATCATCTTGTATCTGGAAGAGTGTTTATTAACAGGTGAAGGAGGAACTATCCTGGAGACTTTGGAAGTGGATCAGAGAGGGAGAAGATAGCAAGGATCAGCCTTCGTTTAATACAAGTAAGTCCTTCTACTTTCCTATTTGCTATTCTATGCTTTTAGAGTCAAACTGTCTATAAGTAATGAGTATGTTGGTAACCCCCCAGACCTAGGTTATTAGGTGAATTATCCTGTACAACAGAACTGGCGACTCCGCTGGGGAAGCCTAGTCTGCTTTAGGTCTTTTTCTTTTTTCCTGACCAGTGTTTGCTTGAAGTCTGCTTGTGATTTTTATCCTGCTTCTTAATTACTTCAGCATTTGAAAGTCTTGGGTTTTTTCTCTGTTTTTGAGAAATTTTTATACCCATTCGTGGGTTGTCCTTCTGGACAGTCGTGAATATTGAGTTGCAATCGCGGGTTGTTCCACTGAACAGTCGCGAATCATTCGCGACTTGCACTGCTAGACAGTCGCGAATACTCCTGGAAACTGGGATTTCTGTGTGAAAGTTTGCTTGTTCTTTTTCCTGTTATAAGTCCTGTTTTCTAAGAATATTTTCCTTAAGAGTGCTATAGAGTTGTTTGGATGTCTCAGGTGATCACATCTTAGTGCTTTTGAAATCCCTTGAGTCCTTTTTTACTTGTTTTATTTGCTGTTTGCATCTTGAAGTTTTCTGGCCTGTTTGGGTTGTTGGTGAGAGTGCCTGAGTCTAGATCAGTGATCAGGGTCTTAGACTCTATCTTTCTAGTCTGCTTTCTGTCAGTTATTGGTTTGCACTTGCCTGTTTAAATTCTGTATTGACTTTGTGTCAATGCTTGCACCCAAGCTAGGGTTCTAGCCTGCTTTTCTTGCTGGTCTTTTGGTCCTGTTTTCCCGTTTACTTCAGTTTGTAGTTTTTATACAGTCCATAAGTATCAAGTTTACTCAAGCAGTGCATTGTAGATGCATAGTACTTTTTTGAGCATTTTTTAAAGTGAAAAACAAAACATAGTTAATCTTTTGCATTGTAATTTTTGCATAAAGTAGTGTTTGTTTCAGTTTAAAAAATGTTATCTCAGAAAAATACAAAAACATAGGCTAGTTTCTCTTATTAAGTGTTGTTAATTCATCAATACATATCTGAAAAAATGAAAAGAAGTTTATTTTATAGTGTTAGCTTGCTTTAAATGCACTTTTACTTTCATTTATTTTCTGCTGAGTCAAAACACCATACAGTCCATCACTTCCACTTCCTTTGAGTAAAAGACAGCCCTTAAAATTAACGCATAAATTTAAAATTTATTAGTAAGTTTTTATTTTTAGGGCCTTTCACCTACTAACTTAGGCTATATTTGTGGGCTAGGGAGTGTAAACTTCCCACAAATTATAAACTCAGACGTAGTGGACCATTCATTAGGTAAATCCTTGGTTCTACCACTGTATCCGGGAAGCTCCTCTCAAACGGGAGTTAAGCACTAGGCCGCGTGGAGGCTTGGACAGAGGGGATAACCCCCCGAATCCTTGTCAAAACGTAACCCATGAATTTTGCGCATCTGGGGATTCTGTCCTAGACAGAGTTTCGGGCTCAGCCACCCTTCCCATGCGTACGAGTTCGGCTTGTGACTGTCCCCCCAGACAGTAAGTATTGTCAAGGTAGCCTTAGTCTCTTGTCTTTTTAGGGCTCATACCCAGGTAAACCGGAAGGTTATTTCTGGTTCACCTTGAACGGACTTGGAAGGTAACCCTTGTGGAAAGTTTAGGAGGGCGGTTGGGTGATTCCTCTGCTTGTGCCTAAGAACCCCTCAAGGACGCCAAGTAACTGTTCATCTGCTTTTTTCTGGAAAGCATATCTTTATAGCCTGTTTTGATTGCTTGAGACTCTAGGATCTTTTTAGTGTATGCTCTGTGGATCTGCTTGTGTTTAGTTGGCCTTAGGGTGTGATTTTTTAAAGTCTTAATTCTGGAGGACCAACTGCTTAAAAGGTCAAGAAGGTTGAGAAACCTTCCTCCTCTCACACCACTGGAACCTCCACCTTTACCCCAAAGGCGGAGATTAAGCACAGGTGGTTCTTTTGAACCAGTAGGAGTAAGTGAGGTTCTTGGTGAACCGGAATTAATAGCTAACCGCTTTGACTTTGACACAGTCGAGGTAGAGGAATTGCAAGCTGACGAGTTTGTAAGAAATTATAATGCCCCCTTGACTGATTTGAACAATCTAGTGATCGTGCAGGTTAGGCCTTTTAGTTCACCAGTGCTAGGTGTACCTGTAGGTAGAGCTATGTCTTCTGAGGGAGAAAGTTCATTTGTTTTCACCTCAACCCTTCCGGTTGAAGGGGTACTACCTCCCCCAGTTAGTACCCCTAGATCTAGTTTACCTTCCACACCCTTAACTCCAACAAGCCGGGTGGTCCAACCACCGGTTTACTCGAACATAGGAAGTATGTCTGGTGATATGGCTACTGGGATTCCCAGTATACCTACAATTCCTTCTTCCTTCCCTTACACTACCCACAGTGGTCCGGTGGGATCCTCGGCCTTTGTCTAAGGATTCCCTTGGAATGGGGGGCACATACCCCCATCTAGTCCATACGTAGGTCCACCTCCTTCATATGTAGGAGTGCAGTTTGGTAGCAACACCTCTTACGAGAAAAGCTACCAAAACCCTATTTCGGTCCCATACATGAGCTCTCCCTTCTCTTTGTTTAGTGGAGGGATACCTGCTCCAGTCTTTCAGACCCCAACTTCTATGGGCCTGCCCGAACCACTTACACTGCACCTCCCACCCAAAATCCGGTGGCTTACAGATGGAATCCATTCCAAAGCAACCTTCCCACTTCACAACTGGTGTCTGGGGGCAACCCCACTTTTACTTATGGGTGATTGGGGGCAAGTCCCTCTAATCCCCAAGCTAGTACATCTAGTACACCAGCTAGGCCAAAGCTTCCTTTTCTGGCAACTTTGAACTTGCCAAACTTATCAAAATTGATGAACGATCCGGTGAGGCATGACCCCTTTTGGCCACCTGTTCCCACCAAACTGCCCTCGGACATCCCTAAGTTTGAAGGTAAGGCTAGTGAATATCCTGGGGCACATGCCACCACCTTCCATCTATGGTGTTCTTCCAACTCATTGAATGAAGATTCAGTGAGATTGAGGCTGTTCCAGAGGACCTTAACAGGAACTGCAGCAAAATGGTACATTGAGCTTCCTTCTACTGCTTTCAGCAGTTTCTGGGACTTGGCTACCGCTTTCCTTAGCCACTTTCAGCTTCCAGTCCGTTACGATTTCGGAACGGACTTGTTGTCCACCTTTAGAAAAAACAAGGCAACCCACATCTCGAGTCATATCCAAGAGTGGAGGAGGCGAAAGAGCCTTATCAAAGCTACCATCCCTCCTGAGTTTCTATTATAATGGTTCCTTAAATCTTTATTGCCCTATATATCTAAGGATGTTTCCACATCAGGAGTGACTAGTGAGGAAGAATCCATACTCAGGGCCCAACAGTTGGACTTTATTTATTCACAGTCTGGGATTTTATATGAAATCATCCCTGAGGCACCAAGGCCTTCACATGAGGCCGAGAAACCCAAGCCTGGACCCCATGCCGATGGTGTGGTTGGGTCCGTAAACTCTCCCACTGTAGAGTATTTGACAAAACAACTTCACCAATTGTCTGTCAAACAGTCTATGGCGGAGGCAGCAAAGGCTGCCCCCTCCTCCCAAAGTGCAAATGTTTTTACACAAACCTCTTTGAAGGGCAATTAGCAGCCCGGCGGGAAGAAGAAGAAAGGTAAAAAGGGAGAGGGAAACCAAAACCAAAACAAGCCAAAGCCCGTAAACAATGCTGATGGGGGCAAAAAGGAAAAGAAGAAAGTCAAGTTCCCTTGTAAGTTGTGCCAAGGGGACCACCTTACTCATCTTTGTCCCCTCATGGAACAAGCTCAGAAGCTGTTAAAAGCTCAACCGCTGGTTGTCCTGAAGGATCCGTTTCCCCAAGGGCAGAATTTTGCTTCAGCTTCTACCATAGCAGGGGGAAGTCAAACTGCTCCTGACCCTAATTATATCAACATGGTTATATCCTCAACTTTGTTACAAACCAGGAACGAGAACTATGAGAAATAGACCGATGAGAAGGGTAAAGCTGTAGTTGAATCTTCCAACCCTCTCACTATAGAGAAACCTGCGGAAATAATGCCAAAGATACCCAAAGGTGTCTTTAAGAAGACTTTGCATAACCCAAATGCCCGAGCCGCTTCTAACTACTCAGTGGTTGAAGACTTGGCTCAGACTTCATGTGCAATGTCAGCTTTGGAGGTGCTACAGAGCTGTCCTGCTCAACGAAATGCCCTCTTAGCAGCTCTAGGTAGCATGGACTCTTCGAGTCTCTTAGCGAAACTTAATCTCTCTGATGTTAAAATTTGTCTCCCTTATCATGTAGCTCTATCGATAGATGTGGTCCATGGTGGTAAGACCATTGGACGATTGGTTGTTGATGAGGGAGCCTCTACTTGTGTTATGTCCCTGGCTTGTTGGAAAGCTCTCGGATCCCCAGAGCTGGTCCCATCAACCACTTTACTTACTTCTTTTGATGGAAGGTCTTTCCATCCACATGGTATCCTACCAGCTTTCGAGATTAAGTTGGCTGGTAAAGCAGTCTCTGTTGAAGTCGAAGTCATTGATGCTCCATTGGACTACAATTTGCTTCTGGGTAGGAATTGGACTTATGCAATGTCTACTGTTGCATCTGCTGTCTTTCGTGTCGTGGTTTTTCCACATGAGGGCAAGGTGGTCACTGTTGACCAACTTGATTTTACCCGTAAAGGCCACCTAGAGTCTAAAGATTCCACTGTGCCATTGGTTGATCAGGCCAAACCTGCTGCACAGAGCTTGGGGGATAGAATGTACGCATCATTGATGGGCACATTCGATATTCCAGCTCCTGTCCTTTATATCGGTTCTACTACTGTAGGGAATTCCATTGATTCGGTGGTCGATAGGACTGATCCTTGGGTCCTCCCAACCGCTCAGGAACCGGAAGTGCCCTTATCTGCAGTGGAAGTGGTGTATCAAGCTATTACCCAAACCACTGTAGATCCCATTCCAGATCCTCTTATAGTCTCGAATGATCTGGAAGAAGTTTATATGCCTGCATGGGCAGAAAACTCTTTACATTCCATAGATTGCTTAGACACTGTTTTACCTTTCGATGAAGCTATTCTGGAAGCTATGTGTTCATGTGATAAGATATGTGAGGATCTTCATCACCGATCTTATTTCCTTCCAGAGCTAAGCAAGATCGAAAACCAAGAGTTTCATGTGAGACTGTTGGATGATGTTGATACACCTGTCAACCCTTTACCTAGGGAAGGAGTGTTTGCCGAGGGGAATATGGTAAACATTTCCGCCACCATACCGATCAACATCTCTGTAAAGCCAGATGTCGTGGAAAATATCTATATAGGTGCCAACTGCTCTTCGGAGGAGATTGCCATTTATACTGCCCTTTTCAAGGAATTCCGTGATATCTTTGCCTGGTCATATGAGGAGATGCTAGGCATTGATCCATCTATTGTTCAACATGAAATCCCAACCTATCCTGATGCTAAGCCAGTTCGAAAAAAATTACACCCCGTGAACCCACGTAAAGCGGCGGCTGTGAAGGTAGAGGTAGAAAAGCTGTTGAAAGCAGGTTTTATATATCCCGTTGCTTTGACTGAGTGGGTGTCCAACCCAGTTCCTGTTGATAAAAAGCAAGGGACTATTCGTGCTTGTACGGACTTTTGAGACCTTAACAAAGCCTGTCCCAAGGACAACTACCCTACACCGTTTATTGATCAGATCATAGATGCATGTGCAGGTAGTGAGGTATTCTCGTTTATGGATGGTTTCTCCGGCTACAATCAAATCCAAATCAAACCAGAAGACCAACATAAAACTGCTTTTATTTGCCCTTGGGGTACATTCGCGTATAGAAAAATTCCCTTTGGATTGAAAAATGCAGGGGCAACCTTTCAACGAGCCATGAACTTTGTTTTTCACGATATAAAAGCCATTGTCGAGCCCTACCTTGATGATTTTCCTGCTCATTCTCGCAAGAGGATCCAGCATCCAAATCATTTACGGTTGATTTTTGAGAGATAAAGATACTATAAAATTCGCTTGAATCCCCACAAGTGTGTTTTCTGCGTCGAATCAGGTAGATTGCTTGGATTCATTGTCTCTAGTAGGGGCATTCAGGTGGATCCCTTAAAAGTCGAGGCCATTGTAAATCTACCTCCTCCTCGTTCACTTAGGCAAATTCAGAGTCTACAAGGAAAGTCTAACTTCCTTCGACGTTTTATCGTTAATTATGCCAAGATCACAAAAGGTTTCATGCGCCTGCTTAAATAGGACACCCCATTTGTATGGGATGAAACTGCACAACTCACGTTCGAAGCATTGAAGAAAGCCTTGTTGTCGGCTCCTTTATTACGCCCGCCAGATTACTCTAGGGATTTTTTATTATATCTGGCCGCATCGGAGTCTACCTTTGGGGTAGTGCTAGTTCAGGAGGATGACAAGCTTGTTGAGCATGTTGTCTATTATCTTATCCGTGCTTTGGTTGGACCTGAGCTTAAGCACTCCCACGTCGAGAAGTTAGCCTTAGCGGCTGTTTATACTGTACAGAGGTTACGGCACTACATCTTACTAAGGACCACTACTGTAGTGGCGGATGTAAACCCTTTCCAATATGTTTTATCCCGATGGATTATTGGGGGAAAATTCAATAAGTGGATAGTCATTCTCCAAGAGTTTGACTTCGTTTTCCAATCCGCTAAATCCAAAAAGTCCTTAGTTTTTTCCGAGCTTATAGCAGAATTCCCTACGGAAGAAGATGTAGTGGTTCAAGATGACTCATTCCCAGATGAGCACATATTCCTTATATCAACCTCTGATCCTTGGTATGGAGATATTCTTATATATCTCCAGACTTTGAAGTATCCTACCGCTTACTCTAGGGAAGACCGACGCAAGTTACGTCTTCATGCTAAAAACTACCTCATTATAGGTGATACATTGTATCGACGAGGGGTAGATTCCGTCTTGCGTCGCTGCCTTACTCATGAGGAAGCGGAGATTGTCCTAAATGATTCCCATAGCGAATCGTGTGGGGGTCATTTATCTGGGTTAGCAACGACCCAGAAGATATTACGTGCCAGGTATTTCTGGCCCACCATCTTTAAAGATTGTGTGGAAGCTGTAAAACGCTGTCATCCATGTCATCTTTACACCAGAAAAATGCGGTCGCATCCTGCTCCCTTGTTTCCTGTTGTCTCGGTAGGCCCCTTCATGAAGTGGGGGATCGATTATATGACATGCAACCCAGCCTCAGCTGGGGGGCACAAATACATCATTGTCACTGTCGACTATTTCACAAAATGGGCAGAGGCAATGCCTACTTTCAAAGACAATGGGGAAACGGCAGCTTACTTCATGCTTAATCAGATTATTGCTAGGTTTGGTATTCCCAAAGTGATTGTCACCGACCATGGCAGTCATTTCCAAAATCACATGATGACAGAGCTGACCACCATGCTCGGATTTCGACAAGAACATTCTTCTCCTTATTATCCACAAGCAAATGGTCAGGTTGAGGCTCTAAACAAAACTTTAAAAACTATCCTTAAACGTACTATTGATGCAGCCCATTCAAATTGGCACATCATGTTATATCCTGCTCTTTGGGCTTATCGAACTAATGTCAAAACTGCTACGGGTTTTTCCCCCTTCCAACTCGTTCACGGGGTGGAAGCTATTACACCGATTGAATGCGAAATCCCATCCTTGCAGATAGCTATTCATGTGCTACCTGACACAAATGAGCTTGAGGAATGGTTGCTCCATTTAGAACACCTTGATGAACAACGTAGAGATGTGTTGACTGCAAATCAATCTCATAAGGATAGGGTTAAATCTCAATATGATAAAACGGTCAAACCTCGGGTTTTCTCTGAGGGGGAACTTGTCTTGCTCTGGGATCAAGATAAAGAGCCCCTGGGGGCAGGAAAATTCAAGGCTATGTGGTTGGGACCCTATGTTGTGTCTAAAGTTTTGAGTAAAGGCGCATATGAATTAGTGGATTATGATGGGAATAAGATGCCTGAGCCTAGAAATGGGCTCTACCTGAAGAAGTACTATGCCTAGGCTTAGCACTTTTTCTTGTATATTAATGTATGTATTTTTATGTACATTAGGTTATCAGT
Source organism: Pseudotsuga menziesii (assembly GCA_001517045.1). Taxonomy (NCBI): domain Eukaryota; kingdom Viridiplantae; phylum Streptophyta; class Pinopsida; order Pinales; family Pinaceae; genus Pseudotsuga; species Pseudotsuga menziesii. The sequence continues at coordinate 67,869 of LPNX011039336.1, forward strand.
TTCATTTTTTATACTATCTGCTGGTTGTTGCAGATGTCTTCCGAGATGTATGTAGGTTTTGCTGATGGTGCCAGCCGTCACACTTGTAACCTGGCTTTGGCAGCATGGGTTATCTACTCCCCCTCAGGACAGCTTGTTTCCGCGGGTGGCGCTTGTCTAGGTCCTGCTTCCAATAATGTTGTTGAATATAGGGCTGTAATTGAGCTCCTATGGGATGCCTTGTCACGAGGCATCACCCAGCTTGAAGTCCGTTTGGATTCTCAGTTGGTTGTTTCCCAGCTCGATCGAGCTTACCAGGTGCGTAATCCTACATTGTTACGTCAGTTCATGCAAATACGTTTACTGGAAAGACATTTTGAAGTTATTACTTTTAATCACATTCCATGAAACCAAAATTCATTAACTGATGCATATGCTAATTATATTTTGGACTGGCATCTCACACACATTCCATAAAATATACAGCAAATACATAAGAAACATTTGTAAATAAACTGACAACCAAACACAAATATATATATATATATATATGTAAATATCTGTCATAGGTAGGTCAAGTCTGATCCGTAGATCCCATCATGTACAAAATATACAAAAAGTGGATCAACATCCATCAAAATGCCCTAGCACTAAGACTGCCCGCCATGGCCACTGGGACCTCCTTGGTCCCCGTGTTCTCTGTGCCCCCTGGCTTCCTCAGCCTCCTCGGCTTCGGCAGCCTCCACTGCATCTCTATATACACATACTGCTCTGGCTACCCGTCTGAAAAGACGTAGCCAGGCCGGTGGAACCCCAACTACTGACTCCTGCATAGCTACAGGGATATTCTCTATCCGTATCATAGGGACTCGCTCGGTCAACCTGCCTAGCTTTTCCTAGAGTACCGTGATCAATCCTGGGTCTCCCCCTGCAACAGGACGTACAAAGGTACATGGGTGCCCTACAGGGCGGACCGGTCCAATATCTGCATTTTGACACATAAAGAGGGTTTAGACTTGTGCATATGTATATATCCTATCATTTGAAAATCCATAAAAATTTGATAATGATAAAAAATAAAAAATGACTTACCCATCTCTCCCCATGCTCCTCCTGGAGGGAGGACTAGGTTTGGATCACCTCGGAAATCTAGCCCAGCGTATGGAAACTGCTCCAACGCCGGCACTTGCCATTCCCACCATGTATAGAAATCATCGCCATACATGTTATGTACAACATCTCCTCCTCCTTGACGGAGGAAGATATCTTCCCACCTGCTCAGCCTTGGCTGACGTGGATGTGTGACCTGTAAGGGTATCGCAGGGCTCATAGCTGGAACCCTCTCAAAGAAGAACACTACCAATATACTAGCATAGCCAAAGTTCTTCCATCTTCCCCTCCTATAGTCGGATAATTTCCTCCTCATGATGGGGGCAATCCCTGTACACCAATCAAAGAGGGTACCTCTAAAGCTATCCACCACCACTCTCATCTGAGTCCTGGTGACCATGTGTAATCCTGCTGACCCTGAATGTCTTACTATAGTACTGGCCAATACCTGTAATGTAAGATCCTGAATATCTTCTATGAGAACGCTGCTGCCTTTCTTTTGAGTACCCAGCCTGCAGAATACATCGACATAGTTCTGGACACTCAAGGGGTCCCCACCCCTGCCAGTGCCCTCCAGGTTCACTGGTGTTCCCCGATGTGATAACCTGGTTATGAAGTAGATGTCCTGTGTGGTAAGCTCCAAAGTCTCACCCTGGATATTGAACATCCCCAGGTCATGGTCCCAATAATCGACTAAGAACTCTAATATGCGGACATTGGCCTGCATGGGTGATGTGCAAAAGAACTTGAGCAGCCCACTATTCCGCAATGCTTGGATGGTAGGCGGGCTTTGGAGAGCCGCTTGGTCCATCATCTCATGTTCCCTCTCCCTCCACTCCAGCACCATTTTTTCCCTGACAAATAAACATAGTTTAATTCAGTATTTCACCATAAAAATTTAAAAAATTTGTCCATTTTTAAAGCTTTTATCTCTTGCACAGCATGTGCGACTGTCCATTAGGACAAGTCGCGAGTCATTCGTGACTTTCCTATGCAGCAACTCACGCATGAAACGCGTATTCGTGGCTTTCATGCGTAGCAACCCACGAATACATTTTATCATTTTTTATGTTGATGAAATAAACTGAATTGACCATCAATTTTAAAATTTGTTTGGATGAAAATGAAGAGCTCAAGGTGTAGAGTTACCTGTAGCTGACGGATCTGAATTCCGATGGTCCAATTGTCCACGGCAAGCAATCAAAGATAGAGGGTAAACTTCCCTTTTTGGTTAAAAAAAGTGTAAATGGTAAAAAATGATTTGATTTTCAAACTATTAATAGAAATAAAATTTCGTAAAGTGGGTCTTTTTATATAGTTTGAAATGACAATTGATTAATATCACCCTTTTGTGCCTTGGAACAGGTTTACCAACTTTTACAAAGTGTTGATGCTTCTATAGGGTGGTTTTTGCTCATTCCAACACTTGTTGGCATTTTATCACTCCACATTAACCTTAGTACTCAACATTTTTACCACAGACTATGGTATTTTAAGCCATTAGTCCCTTGTCTCTACCATTGTTCTTCCGTGGCTAGGATCCCTTTTTATGAGTATCATTCTTATATGCCATTGCCATCCCTTGATACCCATTTCTGTCATTGTTTCAGGCCCAAGGGTTTCCTCATAGCTACTTTTCACGCCAAATAGAGCTTCTTATGAATCTCTCTTTACAATCTATCCCTTTATAGGACTCCCCGCCCTTATGGAGTTTCTTTAGGCCCAGGTCTGACTCCTTCAAAACAGACTTGACTGCCGAGTTATCTCATCCTTTCAAGCTCGTTAAGAATATGTGAACGGGCATCCGCATTGGTGGTAGGTTATCTCTTTCTCGGACCATGCGGAATAATACGAGAAAGGATCACTCTCTTTTCTTCGGAATTGAGAAGAGTATTCTCAGGTATAGGTTTATCACTTTTCCGGACCTGAGGGACTAAATTTACGGAAAAGGAACACCCGGTTTGAGCTTAGTTTTCTCTTTTTCGTGCTCTAGACCCAAACATGAAAAAGATTCCAAGTGTACTTTGTGTCTTTGTCATGCTCGTTAAACACTAAAGAACAAAGCAACGAGTTTATTGTTGTAAGCCCCATTTCTCATAACCAAATGGATCTTTCCGAGTGATCTTGCTTTCCTTCACACTCGTAAAACTCAAGCTATTTTATGTTGTTATGGAAGGAGCGTTGGGTAGGTGGTAATTTAACCTTTTTCGGACCTTCTCGACTAAGTACGAAAAAGGTTCACCTTTTCTTCTTCAGAAGTTAAGAGAGTTATTTTGTGGTTTGTTTTATACTTTTTCGGCCTCAGGAGACTAAATTGGACGAAAAAGGACCCCCCTGGAGTCTTCTTTGGCATTTTCAGACTCTCTAAATGTGAAAATACCGCATGAGCATGTACTAGTTCGGGCTCATTAAATCCACGGGTCAGTGTATCAAGCATTATTTTCCCATCTCTTCAAGCTTGTTAAAAAATGAAGAGGCAACCGAGTTTACTTTCCTGGACTCGTTAAAACTTAATAAGGAAGGTAAGTAAGAAGTTTTATCTTGTTTTTAGTAATGGTAGCTTGTCATCTTTAAACATAGCACTCTTTGCTTTCTGATATCCTTGGTTCAGTCTACACTTGTGTTCAGCTATCACTTTGATTCTTGACTCCTCCTCTTGTCCATTATACTTGGGGAATCTTCTCATGTCTCCTACATGACAGATAAGTCTATTTGTTCTATCTATCCCTTGTATGTTGCCTTGGGTCACCTCTATGTCGTGCTCACTGTTCAAGGATTATACCTAATGTCTGATCTATCACCTGATCCTATTACTGTTATATCTGTTATCCATTTACTTGTGTATCCCTTCTTTTGCCCAGTTCCTAGTCACTCTTGTGATCCGTTGGAAGATCCATTGCCTTCCTTATCACAGTATGGTTCCGTTTCAGCACCTCCTGATGACGAATACCTAGATTTTTGATGATGGTACCTCTGGATTCACTTTCATCATTGGTGAACTCCTTTGCTTCAGTTGTCAATTATCATCTATTGGTTGACAAACTGTTGAATCCTTTCCATGTTTGACTTCATCTTACCCTTATTCACATGGCTTGGATTGTACTGGTTCTTTGGGATCTTTTATGAAGACCTTAGTTCCCCACTCATGAACTAAGTTGCGCAAGACTATGTTCCATTTCTATATCCAGCTTCTAGATCTTTGAAGACTCATCATTATTGTATTGTGGCTTCAATCCACCTTTGTAAATACGTGGTTTTTACCGTATCATATGATGTACTCAAATATTGTAAAGGAGCTAGTGTTCCAGTAAATCGAACATAGCATCCTCAGATATAACTTTGTATATGACATTACTATGTATTTGTTTCAGGTACTCCTTCTGCTCCACTGGATTTCTGAGTTTCTCCTGAGTTAAATATTATAATGTATTTCGGCCATCGTTCCCCTCTGACCTCACACATTAGGGGGCATCTGTTATACACCTGAATGGCACCTCTCCATCCGAGTGCTGATATCCCTCATGTCGGCACACAAAAGGACACTTATGGATTGAGGTTGCCCATATTCACTATACCTTGGCTTATGATGAAGTACATTCCCTATATACCCAGCTGGTTACTTTGCCATTTTTCCATGTTGAGTTGTATTCGCGACTCTCTATATTGACAACTCGCACATCATTCGCGAGTCCCCTATACAGCAAGTCGCGAATCCTTGTATTCGCGGGTTGCTCTTCTATATAGTCGCGAATCATTCGTGGGTTGCTCTACTACAGACCCGCGAATGGTTTCCTCAACATTAAAACATAAAACCACACGCTAATGGAAGATTAGTTTACTCATTTAACTTAATCTTCTTAACTGCCACAACCTTCCTAACCTTCAAGAACTGCCTCATTTCATCCATATAAATAGAGGCCTTGGGGAGGGTGTTGGATAGTCATAATTGGAGAGCAAAGTTATGCTGGTGGATTGTCTACAGAAATCTTTGGAGCAGAGAAACTCAGAGTCCTTTGGTGACAGAGGAGTCCTTGTTCAGAAATTGGGTTGTAACCTAAACTCTTTCTATTATTGTTAATAAAGATATTACTTCTTCCATATGTGTTCCATATCTTGTAGATTGGTAAATGTTTACATTTCAATATGATATATGATTTGCCTAACATGCATCTATATATATGAATCATCTTGTATCTGGAAGAGTCTTTATTAACAAGTGAAGGAGGAACTATCCTGAAGACTTTGGAAGTGGATCATAGAGGGAGAAGATAGCAAGGATCAGCCTTCGTTTAATACAAGTAAGTCCTTCTACTTTCCTATTTCCTATTCTGTGCTTTTAGAGTCAAACTGTCTGCAAGTAATGAGTATGTTGGTAACCCCCCAGACCTAGCTTATTAGGTGAATTATCCTATACAACAGAAGGGACTGATTCCTAGTGTCGGGTGTGTGTGGGTGTCTTAGAAGTCAGGCTAGCTCTATTGTAGGTGTCCTTATATTTTCCATGAGCGTACCAGTTTAGCATTCAACCTTTCCTAGCTCCTTAGTGGCTTGATAAACCCAAATGTGTTGACTTGGATGTATTGTGTATCCTTGGCTATGTGTAAGCATGCTTAGTCCCTTATTCCTTGGGGAATCATGCCCAGCTTGGGGGTGGCAGTGTTGCTAAGAGATTGATGAGAACGCTGGCCTATGGTTGGGTGGAACGTTGCAGCAACGTAGCTGGTTGCTAGACGAGTTCTTACAAGATAAGTATTCTTGTCCATTTTGCTTCTACATTTACATTTACTGTCTATTGTCTAATGAATAAAGATCAACATGTTGATGCTCGAATGTATGTTTGCTTCTGCTATATGTTGATTAATTATGCATCCTTGCATTTTTTTTAAGCATTTTATTTCAGCATTATATGCATGTTCTTGTTCATGGGGGTAGTTTCCAAGAGGTTTTTGATGGTTTGGTAGCATCCTCTTCGTCGATCAGAGGGTCGGGGATGTTACATCTCAAAATTCCTACTGCATTATGGGATTATAGAACAGCATGGTAGAAGTTGAAAGGACATACTCCATTCATATTGGTTTATGGGAAAGAGGTTGTCATTCCCACGGAATATATTATGCCTAATTTAAGAATAGTTGTAATTACTGAGATGACAAATGTTGGCGTAGTTGAGGAGAGAATTTTGTATCTATTACAATTGGAAGAATATCGGTTCCTTGCGGAATACCAACAATAAGTCGAGAAGGAGTGAAATAATGCTTAGCATGAACGACATATTAAGTTCAAGAAATTCTAGTGTGGTGACTTTGTCCTTCTCTACGATAGTAAGTTTTAAAGCATCCTACTAAGATTCACACATAGTGGTTGGGACTGTATGTTGTAAATTTCATTACAGATGCATGTGTTGTTCAATTGAAAATTTTAGATGGCACACTCCTAGAAGGTGTATTGAATGAAAGTGAGATAAAACCTTATAAGTATAGTCGTACTTATCTTGAATGAGATTGTAGATAACAACAACAACAACAAAAAAGAGTCGATGTAAACTTGTTTGTTAAATTCTTGTATATAAGTCACAATTTGTGTGTCGAAGTTAATTTGTTACTTGGAATCTTGTCCATCTCTCGGTGATAATTTGGTGTCACATTGGGAATTGGTGGGGTGATCATTTGTCAAGTCCACAATTAATGCATGGGAAGTAATTTATTTTATGGAGAGATTAGTGGAAGCTTTAATGGATCCCTATAATAAATTCCCAAAAAGAACCACACGTGTGTATTCGTTGGTTTCCAACTTTGTAATTATTGATAATATCGAGTCAGATTAACTGCCCACGTGATTGGGCCACCTTACCGCGTGCACCGATCAATTCAAAAAGGATTCACTTCTCCTTGTTTCCCATTCATCGTGTTTGATTGTAAAGTGTATTGAGAAAGTTAGTTTTCTGCAGTTTCTAAATCCAACAGGTCTATGCATTGCAAGTTATATCTATGGATATTCAAGTGTAAATTTCTAGCACTATTTTGGGATCTATTGTTGAGATGTCGCCATCTATACCAATTGTCGAAGAGGTTCCTGAGATTTTTTCTATACCATCCCCTATAAATCCACCCAAGAAGAAATGAACGACGGGTTGGGTCATTTTCTAGAGAAGATATCTAAAGCTACCCATGATGTTGAAGGTTCACGGTTGGAATCTGCGACAACATTGTCAGGGTATATTCCACCTCGTAAGGATGATGATATGTATGTAGAAATTAAAAGTAATTCCAAGTACACACTAGTAAATTCAGTCGTTCTAAAAGGATTTCATGTATCAATGGAAATCATAGATAATCTGGAGAAACTATCATTCTCCGACCATGACTTAAAGAAAATTCCTAGAATTTCAATCATCATAGTACGTGATGAAGGTGTAGATTAGTAAATATGGACCAATTCAGTTGGTCCCAATGGTTTGGGCTCATATATTAGAGAATTCCAACATTCTATCACTCATGCATATGCCCCATTTCGATCCCACTATTAAAGTCAAAACCTACGTCAACTAGTTGCTAGTTTCTTTCCACAGAGGGTTTCTTTGGTTGAATACCTAGATTTCTATTGATGTCAATTTAATAACTGCTATCACAGGATTACTTAAGGAAAGAGTTGATCCATCACCATTCTTTGCTAGCAAAGAGCAAGATAAGAGCCTCACCACTAGGATGAAGGAGAAATATAATCTTACATTGGACAAGAGGGGATTTGATATTGCCTTTATTCGAATTAGGGTGTAAGATTCACCACCAAATCATTGTTGAGAAAGTTAATATGAAATATGCACCCAAACAAATGAACTATCGGTACCATCGCCACAACAAATAAATGTGTTGCAGGGTTTCAAATGAATTGGGAGACATTTCTCCTCAATGAATTATTGGTTGATGTTGTTGATACACAGGAGAAAGGTACTCCTTTTACGTATTCATGGTTTCTCAGTCTCATTTCCTTTGTTTCCTTGTTAACACAAAAAATTGTTCACCTAGCTCTACATGGTCTAAACCACATACATACATCATATTCCTTCCATATTTCCCTTACTTTTGACCTTCACAAGTGTATTTCTAGTCCAAAACATTATTATTTACTATGGCTCACCCTCATTCTCTCCCAAAAAGGGTCAAAAAACCCTAAAAAAAACTAAAAACCCTGAAAAGGGTACAAAAACCCTAAAAAGGGTTTGAAAACCCTAAAAAAGAGAAAATGTCAAAAAACCCTAGAAACATATTATAAATACAGTGTGAAAGTCTCTCCCAAAATATTCTTACACCTTTTTTCCCATTGTTTATTCTGTGAGTATGGTGAGACACATTTTTCTCTCTAGTATTCACACACCATTTTGTCATCATCCCATTGCCCTACCATTCCCACTTAGTGCATTGAGACATTCTTCATACCCACCTAGAGAACCAACCTGTGGAGAGGCAGACCATTTTCGAGATGATCATGGTGGCCCATTTTTACAAGAAAGAAGGTATAATTTTTATTTATTTGAATTTTATTTATTTTATCCCTCATATATGTTTATTTGCTTTGTGTTACTGATCTTGTTTATTTCTGTAGTTTTTTCATGAACTCTACCTTACTGTCCCATTGACATAAGGTTGGTGCTTCTGCACGTAGCAGGGGTAAAAACCCCATTACATTCCTGGGCCTAACCACCTAATTATTAGGGGATGAACATAAATGTCCCGTGTTGTGGGGAGAAATACCAGAATTTTTGGTTTGATGACAATTGTTAGTGGCAGTAGGATAATAATATTGAGTTCTACATGCACACTGACGTGTTGAGATATCATATTGGGAACCAATCGAGGATTAAATATTCTACCGTGTAGAGATACATAAATATCATTAAGTTTAATGTAGGGTCCCACTACATCTATCTTCAATTGTAGAAGGATCCCCAACATCAATGGTTAACTACTTCCTTTTAGATAACGGAGGATGAAATTGATGCTATAGTTCAGGAATGGGTAGAGAAATGGAAGAAGTCTATCACAGATGACCAATTATATGTTGAGACTGAGCCGTGACAGGAGGGTACATTGGGTATTCAGTAAGGGGAAGGCTCACAAGAAGACAAAAAATATCTAGCTTGCACCACGATAGTGACGACACATCAAGTACTACCTTTACATACCCATAACTGAGAGTTAAGTGGAAGGTGACTGCGATGGTGAAAAAGGTAAAAAATAAGTAAAAGGTTGTCAAGGAGTCTCATCACATTGTCCTAACTAATGATGGTTATACACTATTAACATAAAGGATGGATGAAGTCGCTAAAGAGACTCAACAAAAAGTTGAAGAATGACATACTAAACTCTTTGGGGGAGTCACCGACCTGCTTCAAGTTCTCTGTAAAGTGATGCAATAAGTAAGTGTCATGGTTGGTAATATGACATCATTGTCATAGGAATTTGGCCCCTATGACGATCATCTAGTTGAGGTCCAAACATCACGACAAAATCATAAGGTTTAGGTGGTACCCAAAGTACTTGATTTGGGCACGTTGGAAATGAATAATGTTATACAGGATATTGCTTATGTCGGGTTAGACATGTTTGTGCTACCAATATTTATTTTGCATAACCTTCAGCAAGAAGTCATTGATCAAATCAAGGCATGGGAGCATTTGATGTGTGATCAATTGAAGAAGTTGAAGACAATAGTGGCAGCATTGGAAAGTAAAGTGGAAGAAAAAGACAAGCAAACATATCAGTTGTGTCAAGATAGACAATGACTGGAAAAAGTTGTTGTTGTCTCCTGTCAGGATGTTATAGAGTTCGGGTTTACACCTGACATGATTGTTGAAGCACACATTATCAAGTTAGGGGAAGTCGCTCATGACTTCCAACAAATAATTGAGGACTTAGGAGCTAAGCTTCTTCCTAGTACGCCTCCTGAAGTGCTAGAAGAGTGATGGAAGTAAATTGAAGAGGATATGCAACACATTCAGGAGGCTGAGGCATATTTTGCTAAGGGATACGAGGAGGTTTCCTAAGCATGGGAGGACCTAATGGATGATGTAGAGTTGTATGATCTCATAGAAAAACTTCTGCAGCAGAGACAAGTATCATCGTCCTGCAGAGTTCCTTAAAGACTCTGTCACTGGTTGAAAATATGGGCAAATATGTTGAGCTCAGTGAATAATCTTGTTGTAATCTCATAGATCACATACGGTTACCAACAATACACACTAAAACACACACACACACACACACACACACACACACACACA
>LPNX011039353.1:0-27453 GCA_001517045.1 Pseudotsuga menziesii
TTTATTTTTCTAGGCCCAAAAATCCCCCAACACTCATTTTTGGCTCGTCTCGAGCTAGCTTAGTCTGAAATTTAGGTCAGTGTGATTTTGATTTGAAGATATTGAAATATTTTCATGGCCTGTTATGTTTCTTGTCGCACCTCTTCCTGTAATTTCCTCATTTGGTCCACAAGTTTGAAACTTATATGTTCCAAAGTTGTTATTCATGTCGTGCCAAGAACTTGTCCTACCTTTTCCATGAATAGGATGAATAATACATGTAACATTTTCCTCTTCCATCTGTAGATCTGTGACACAATCTATTTTTTTCTATTGTTGTATCTACAATCTAGCTACTTGTTGTTGTAATCTCTTACGATCAAAATCCTTGGTCATATTTTCCACTGTTGGCAGCTTCTTCAATTCATTCTTCAGCCGGTTAAAGTTTGCTTCAGAAGTATGTAATTTTTTTGTTATTTGTTTGAGATTTTTGTTGTTAATCAAGGATTCCCATGACTGAGAAACATGTTCGACTGCTTTGGCATAAAGTTCCTCTGCCTCCTCAATCTTATGCGTAGCCTCAATTATTGCATTCCATATCTCTTCAAGTTCCTTTAGAGGTGTACTAGAAGTCATGTTTGATTCCAACTCCACAACTCATTTCCAGAGGTTCTCAACTACCCCACCCAGTAGAAAATGTTTTGCTTTGGAGAACATCTCAGGTGTAATTCCTTCATTAGTGAAGTTACTGCAAATTAGCGTAATAGATGCATCCAGTCACTACCTATCATCCTATGAGTTTCTTTTCATTTCTCCTTTGTCTCCTTGACAATATTCTTCAGCGACGTAATGGTTTTCTGTGATTTCTTGAGTTGGCCATGCAACCCACGCTCTCTTGCCTTCATTTCCTCTACTACAGTTTGTTGAATAGCATGTACTAGATACATTGATACTATGTAAAAACCAAAAGTCATATGATCAATATTCTTGATCATGACATTGTATTATGGTTTCCCTAAGTCGATTGTTGTTGAGTTCACTTGAATTTTTCTGTGTGGAGGCGTCAACAGTGCTTCGACCGGTCATTCTTTAGATGGGCCCGCTTGGTCCTATGACACTGTCAGGTATGGTTCTTTCTCGAACGCTACTCTAACTTAACTCATTGTAGTACAAAGCATCTGCAATAGATTGGTAATGTTTCTTACAAATTTAGTGTGTCGTTCATCCGTCCTCTTACAACTTTGATTTTCTACTTCCTCCATTTTGTCTGATATAAGGTTGTAATCATCATTTGTAAGACCGAAAAATCCAGATGATTTGTCAACCTTCCTCTTCTTGTGACTCTTCTCAAACTTTTCAAATCATTTTATTTTATCCTCCAACTCTAGATCTGTCAAGGTCGCATTGTATTCATTTTAATTGTTGTAGGGAGAGCTTTGTGGGTTATCTTTAACTGGTGGATCTCCTCCTTGATTTCCATTCTTCTTTTCGAATGGGTCATCCTATCATGACTCAATTTATGCAGATATTTGATCATCTGTGACAGGTAGTTTCCATTCTTCGGGAAAATCCTAAATAATCGTTTCAATTTCTTCAACAGATAGCTAAAACTATGTGGCTAGCCACTGGTTCTGCGAGTCTTGTCATGGCTATATAAATATATGATGAGCCCGACCGAAAATATTATAATTTTGTAAAACCGTTTAACGGTTTCCACTGTTATTCTTGATTTTTTCCTAATAAAATGCCTGAGAACCTCTCCTTGTAAAATAAATCAATATCTTTATCCTTATTCCGTTGTGGATTCTCCTTGTCGAACCAGAAATTCTAGTATTGTGTTCCTCTTCATGGTACATGTATATCTACCCCTTGGTAGTTCGGTGGTTCTCCCATGCGACAAATGAAATTAAAATCAAAACCCATGAATAATTAAAGGGATTACTGTTTTCTTGTGCATCTATGACATCTACTAGTAAATTGTTCAATAAATAGGTTGACCATTTCATCTGGAGGCCTGCTACGCACTGCTCTACCACATCAATTGTTCATGCGGGGTATTGATTTGGTCACATATTTATTAGAAGCTTGCTGGATAAAACTTTGGTGACGAACCGAATGATAGTGTCATTTATAGAGGAATTGGCAAAGCCTCTTTTATCCCTTGACAGATTATACTTTGTTAGATTTTTAACATTAAGCTAGCATTATATTAGGATCTTTTAACTGAGAGAATAACAAGCACAACAATCAAACACAAGAGAAAATGAACACAACATTTTTCCTCGAGGAAACCATCAGTGGAGAAAACCCCACAACTTCCTCAGAGATAGAATCAGCACCAAAAGTAAAACCCCAAAATAGTAAGATGATCTCCCGACAACAGTAACCTCTTTCTTCCTAGCCCCGGTGTCTTCTTCTTCCTCAGTTATGCGCTACAACTGAGTGTGAGTGAGTGTGTGTTAAATAGAGATGCTAGCTCTCTATTTATACTAATTCTTGACTTGACTAAACCCTACTAGGGCCAACTTCTCTAGGAGAGTCTAATAACCCTAGTGCCTCGAATCTGGGGGACTTTAACCCTTGATCGATAGGAGGGTTACCCACAATGACTTGACATGACTTGGTTACATCATAGAACCTCCTAATAGGAACATCGGGGCATGACATGACTCAAGTACATTACAGAAATATCCCGGAATAAACATTGGGGTACAATACATAAGATATACAAGTGAATACATTCTGAAGTTACAATTACATCAGCACTCCCTCTTAACTAGGAAGGTATTCTCTCGACACAATTTATCAGCACAAGTCTTCTTCTCTATATCATCTGGATCATCATCAAGTCCTCATAATATTCAAGTCATCTTCATCTTCGGATCTGGATCATCACTGGATCTGGATCATCACTGGATCTGGATCATCACTAGATCTAGATCATCACTCGTTATGGATCATCATTACTGGAGCATCATCACTGGAGCATCATCTCTGGATCTAGATCACCACTGCTGGATCATCATCATTGGATCATCATCACGGGTGCTATCTCATGATTCTTCTCGTCATAGGAAGTTCTACCGAGCTAGCCCTTTTTCATGCTAGTTGTAGGCCTAGCCTCCATGTAGGTATTCTTTAGTGCTTATATCTGACACCAAGTCAGCATGGCCCACCCAACACTTACATCTGACCATGAGAGGAACACATCCAACACCATGTCAGAAGGTCATGCCCAACACTCACATATGACCATGCGGGAACACATACAACACCATGTCAGAAAGGCACGCCCAGAACTCACATCTGACCATGCAGGAACACATCCAATGCCATGTTAGAAAGGCACGCCCAACACTCACATCTGACCATGCAGGAACACATCCCACAACCCTGTCAGAAAGGCCTAGCACTCACATTTGATCATGCGGGAACACATCCCACAACCCTATCGGAAAGGATCGACACTTATATCTAGCCATGCAGGAACAAATACTGCAAGCATGCTAGAAAGGCTCTGCACTTACATCTAGGCATGTGGGAACACATCCTACAACCTTGTTAGAAAGGCTTTGCACTTACATCCAACCATGCGGGAACACATCCTGCAACCTTATTGGAAAGGCTCTGCACTTACATCTGTTGGTTGTGGAGCCTAACCTTCTAGATCCAGAGATATTATTTAGTTGTGATTATAACCCAGGAGTACTGTACACTCGTTCCCCTTGCCTTGGGGTTCGGGGTAGCGCCCCGAAAAAGGGGGTTCAAGGGTAGTTCCCCCAAGAAAATGGGGGTTCGGGGGCAGAGCCCCAGAGAAATTTTTTGGGGATGTATGTTGGCCAATAGTATTTCGGACCCATGGTATTGGGTTAACCCTAGAATTTTCCCATTGTATTTCCCATATAAAAGAAAGCATTGCAAAACAACTAAGTATGGTATTGTATTGTATTGGAAGAGAGACTATGAGAGCGTGAAGAGGAAGTGCAACAGTTTTGCTGCAGGGTGTATCTCTTCATCTTTCTGGACTGTAATAAAAGGACTAGCAATTTCTTTGTGGACGTAGCCCATCGTTTGGGTGAACCACATTATATTTGTGTCTCTCTGTAATGTTTTAATGTGTTTTGCATCTTTTTTATTGTTTTAACTGTATATCTGTTATTGCTCTGCGGTCCTGTTTTCTAACAATTGGTATCAGAACCAAAATGTCTATTTGTTTGGTAAACTCACAGGAAAGAAGGGCTCCTAGTTCGAGTGGGAGCAATGGCGGAAGAAGGAAAGTTTAGGGTTAAGAAATTTAATGGCCAAAACTATCAGTTATGGAAGATGCAAATGGAGGACTATCTGTACCAGAAGGATTTGTACCTGTCGTTGGGCGGAAAAAGCAAAACAGCCGGTGGCTATGAAGGATGAAGAATGGGAGGTTCTTGACAGAAAGGAACTGGGAACAATACGGCTGTGCCTGGCTTCATCACTGGCCTTCAATATTTTGAAAGAAAAAACAACAGAGGGTGTGATGAGCACATTGAGTAAGCTCTACGAAAAACCCTCGGCTTCTAACAAGGTATTTTTAATGAAGCGTTTATTTAATATGAATATGACGGAAGGTGGATCTGTTGTTGACCATTTAAATGAGTTTAATACACTTACCAGTTAGTTAAGTTCTGTAAAAGTGAACTTTGATGATGAGGTTAGGGCTCTTCTAATCTTGTGCTCATGCCAGAAAGTTGGAATAGCTTGGTCATGGCTGTAAGTAACTCTGTCCCTAGTTCAAACACTCTTAAGTTTGATGATGTTGTTGGTGTTATTCTTAGTGACAAAATGCGAAGAAAAAGCATAGGTGAGACACTGAGGTAATGCGTTGACCATGGAGAGTAGATGGAGACAAAACGAGAGAGGAAGGATCCCAGGAAATCATGACAAGTCTAAAAAGGGAAGATCCAAGTCCAGATTCAGAAAAATAGAGTGTTGGAACTGTGGTAAGAAAGGACATATAAAGAAAGAATGCAGAGCTCCAAAGAAAAAAGGAGACAGACAACAAGAGACTACTCAAGAAGAGAATGTAGCAGGTGATGTGTTACAAGATGCTTTGATTCTTGTTTTAGATAATACTAGTGATTAATACGTAGTAGATTCAGGGGCTTCATGTCATGCTACACCCCATAGGAAATTATTTCATGATTATGTTCAAGGTGATTTTGGGCATGTGCTACTGGGGGATGATGAACCATGTAAAATTGTTGGAAAGGGTAAGGTATGGATTAAGTTAAATAATGAAAGTGAATGGCTGCCAAAGGATGTAAGGCACATTCCTGATGTGAAAAGAAATTTGATCTCAATAGGGCAGTTGGGAGATAGCGATTGTTTGTCTACGATTGGAGAAACGTGATGGAATATCACTAAAGGATCAATGGTAATTGAAAAAGGAGATAGGATAGGTACGTTATATTTATGTCCTCATAATACTGATTATTCTATCTTTGTAGCTTCCACAGAAATAGGTGCATCGTTGTGGCATCATAGGCTTGGCCACATGAGTGAGAAGGGGATGCAGATTCTCCACTCAAGGAAACTGCTTCCTGATCTAAAGCAGGTAAGTTTGGAATTCTGTGAGAACTGTGTTTATGGAAAACAGAAGAGAGTTAGATTTCTCAGGGTTGGGAAACAAAAGAAGAGTGAAAAGTTAGAGCTTTTCCATACAGATGTATGGGGACCAGCTTAGGTACAAGATCTTGGTGGCTCTCGTTATTATATTACTTTTATTGATGATGCAACTAGAAAAACTTGGGTTTATTGCATTAGACAAAAATTTGATGTGTTTGATACTTTTAAGAAGTGGAAAACTTTGGATGAGAATGAGACAGGAAAAAGGTTGAAATGTCTCAAATCTGATAATGGAGGTGAGTACTGCAGCAAGGAGTTTGATAGTTACTGTTCACACAATGGGATTCACAGAGAGAAGACAGTCCCTGGAACACCCCAAGAAAATGGTGTGTCAGAAAGGATGAACAGAACGATCATGGAGCGTGCAAGGTGTATGAGATTGGATGCAGGGTTGCCCTTACAGTTTTGGGCTGATGTTGTAAACACTACTGTTTATTTAATAAACAGAGGGCCTTCAAGTGTTTTGGATGGTGGCATTCCAGAAGAGGCATGGATAGGTAAACAGGTAAAATACTCATTTCTGAGAACTTTTGGTTGTGAAGCATTTGTCCATATTGATAAAGATGATAGAACAAAGCTTGAGGCTAAATCCAAGAAATGTACCTTTATTGGATACGGGATTGATGATTTTGGTTATCGCTTATGGGATATTAAAAATCGTTAAATCATTAGGAGTAGAGATGTAGTATTCAATGAAAAGGTTATGTATAAAGATCAGTTGCAGGGAAAGAAAGAAGAAAAGGAAAACATAGAGTACACAATGCTTGATGAAATAAAAGAAAATGAAGTTCCAAAAGCACCAGAAAATCAAGAGCAATAGCAGGTACTTGAAACTCCTGCAACTGTAAGAAAGTATACCAGGTTAAGTAGACCCCCTGAATGATTTTCTCCTTCACTGTATTATTTATTGATGACTGATTCTGGTGAACCAAAATGTTTTGAAGAAGCAATGCAGGTAGAAACTAGAAAGAAGTGGGAGCAAGGCATGGATGACGAGACAAACTCATTGGTAAGAAACCAAACTTGGGATCTGGTTAAGTTGCCTGCAGAAAAAAGGGCATTGCAAAATAAATGGGTTTACAGGTTGAAGGAAGAAGATGGAGGAAAGAAGCGGTACACGTCTAGACTTTTTGTAAAGGGGTTTGCACAAAACAAAGGTATAGACTTTGATGAAATAATTTCTCCTGTTGTTAAAATGAATTCAATTAGAACTATCTTAAGTCTAGTGGCGCTAGAAGATTTTCATCTTGAACAATTAGATGTAAAAATGACCTTTCTCCATGGGGATTTGGAGGAAGAGATTTATATGCAGCAGCCAAAAGGGTATGAGGTCAAAGGGAAGGAGAATTTGGTTTGCAGGTTGAAGAAGAGCTTGTATGTCCTGAAGCAAGCTCCAAGGCATTGGTATTTAAAATTTGATAAGTTTATGACTAAACAAGGTTATGATAGATGTCATTATGACCATTGTGTTTATTTCAAGAGGCTAGATAATGGAAGATATGTTATCTTGTTATTGTATGTGGATGACATGCTTGTTGCAGGGTCTAACATGTAGGATATAAATGTGCTCAAAATAAAACTAGCTATGTCATTTGCAATGAAGGATTTGGGTGCTGCAAAGCAAATCCTTGGTATGAGAATAACAAGAGATAGGAAAAATTGCAAATTGCCGTTGTCTCAAGGTGAGTACATAGAAAAGGTGTTGCAGAGGTTTAGAATGCAGAATGCAAAAATAGTCAGTACACCTTTGGCCAGCCATTTCAAACTAAGCAAGGATATGTGTCCAGAGACACAGGAAGAGATAGATTACATGTCCAAGATTCCCTATTCATCAGCGGTCAGGAGCTTGATGTATGGCATGGTGTGCACAAGACCAGATATTGCACATGTAATGGGAGTTGTGACCATGTATATGAATAATCCAGGTAAAGAGCATTGGAAAGTAGTATAGTGGATTCTCAAGTATTTGAGAGGTAGCACTTCTCATGCATTATGTTTTGGAGGTTCAGACACTGTTCTACAGGGATATGTTGATGCAGATATGGCTGAGTTCTCTAAGAGAATGGCATCATCCCTTATATTTGATCAAGTGGGAACACATCCCTCAATCACATCAGAATGGACATGCACTCATATCTGATCATGTGGGAACACATCCCACTGTCATATCAGAATGGCCCTTAGTCCTAGACCGAGTATTCCTGGTAACTGACTAGGCACCTCCATTCCAAGAATGGAAATAGCCCTTATATCTGATTATGTAGGAACCAATCCTACAGTCACATCAGAATGGCTTAGCACTCATATCTGTCATGGAAGGAACCAATCCTCTCACCATGACAGAATGGCTAAATCCTTATGTCTGACCATGGAAGGAACCAATCCTCTCACCATGTTAGAATGGCTCATGGATTCATCACTTCCCCTTGGAAGGAACCTTGATCTGGAGAACACCAAGCTTCTCCCTAAAGTACTCAAACTTCACTCTAGCTAATGGCTTCATCAACACATCAGCTATTTGTTCGTCCGTCGCAACATACTGGAGCTTCACTACTCCCCTCTGCACCATATCCCTAATATAGTGATATTTGATCTCGATATGCTTTCACTTGTCATGGAACACTGGGTTCTCTGACAACTTCACACAACTCTGGCTGTCGCAATATATAGAAGTAGCATCTAACTGGAGATCAAATAAATCAAACAGTAGCTTCCTCAGCCACACTACCTCACAACTAGATGAACAAGCTGCGACATACTCTGCTTCAATTGTACTCATTGCCACACATGATTTCTTCCTACTAACCAAGAGATCACACCTGATCCCGTACTGAAGCAACACCTTGAAGTGCTCTTCCTATCGATGCCACTACCTGCCCAATCTAAATCAACATAACTCTCCAAGTTAATCTTTTGATTCGCCTCATACTTGAGCCCATAATCAACTATACCCCTTAGGTACCTCAGAATATGCTTTGCAGCAATCAAGTGAACATGTCTCGGATCTGTCAAGAACTAGCTCAAGGTGTTCATAGAAAATAAAATATCTGGTCTTGTGTTCGTCAGGTACATCAAGGACCCAATCATCTGATGATACATCATAGCATCAACCGCTTCTGATGAAGCATCACTCAATAGCTTCAGGTTCGATGCCATAGGTGTGGTCATGGCCTTGCAGTCCATCATCTTGAATCTCTTCAGGATCTCTACTGTATATTTCCCTTGTCCTAGGGAAATTCCATCTACATTCTACCACACCTCCATGCCTAGAAAATAATGCATCATACCCAAGTCCTTCATCTCAAACTCGATAGCAAGCTTCCTCTTTGTATCAGCAATCAACCCATCCATACCTGTCACAAATAGATCATCTACATACAGTAGGAGCATCATTGGGTTGCCATCTTCAACCTTGTAGTAAAGGTTGGAATCTGCTTTACTCTTGGTAAAGCCCAAACTAGATAGAAAGCTGTCAATTCTGCCGTACCATGTCTTGGGTGCCTGTTTCAAACCATACAGGGCTTTCTTCAATCTACATACATGAGACTCCCTGTCATGTGTCTCAAATACTTCCACATATACATGAGACTCCCTGTCAGGGCTTTCTTCCACATATACTTCTTCTTTTACTACACCATTCAAGAAAGCAATCTTGACATCCATCTGGTGTATCTTCCATTTCATCACTGCAGCCAGAGAAAGTACTGATCTGATAGAAGTGTCTCTGGATATAGGTGCAAAAGCTTCTTCATAGTCTATTCCTTCTTTCTAGGAGAAACCACGAGCAACAAATCTTGCTTTATCTTGTAGATCCATTTGGAAGTTACAACTAACTTCCCTTTTGGTCTTGGGACAACATCCCAAACATCATTCTTCATGATCGATTGATACTCTTCGATCATAGCATCCTTCGATTATTTCCGTTTTGCCGCTTCTTCATAATTGGAAGGTTCTTTATCGATGAAATCACATAATAATGATACATATCCAGAGCAGGACCTTGTCCTCTTTCTTTCTCTGTGATTCTCTTCTGGAGCCCCATATCTTTCCGCACCTTGGATAGCTTCTCATACCCAAGCATGTTTTCTCTTATGAGGATTCTTCTCCTGAGGTGGATCTACAGGTTCTTGTGGTTCTTCAAATTCTCGATCTTTTTCTTGAGTTTCTTCGTTCATGGTTGTATCATGAATTCTAGGTGCTTCTACTTCTTCAGGTTCTTCAGCAGGTTTCTTTCTGGATTGGTTGTAAGCTGAGTCTTTATTAAATGTTACATCCCTGCTGATGTCGATCTTCTTGAATCCTGGGAAGTATATTCTATAAGCCTTCGAGCTTTCAGAGTATCCCACAAATATACCCTTCTTTCCTGAAGGATCTAATTTAGTTAATTTTTTCTTTTGGGATATGTATGTACACTGGACAACTGAATATTCTGAGATGGATGAATTCTGGTTTCTTGCCGGAAAATACTTCTTCAGGTATCTTGTTCTCGAGTACTCTGTGTGGAGTACATTTCTGTACATACACCGATGTTCTGGCATCTTCTGCCCAAAGATGCATAGGAAGATCTTGATCATTAGAGGAAATTTCAACTCAAAATGGGCCTTTTAACTTTTATTCAAATTCCATGTCATCATGTCTTAGCCAATGAAATTGCTTTAAATTTGAAATACCGTATAGGTCTTAAACACTTTTTTAATATAAATTTGGGGATAGGTATCATAAAAAAAACCTACTTTTTTGTTTGTATTTTTGATGTCATCATTCCGTTTTTCTAGGTATTTCTTGTTTTTGGGGTAGCGGGGTCCGTCAAAAGTATGCCGAGTGGGTACTCGTTGGATGCAGAATTTAATTCCGCATCCAACGAGCTCTCTCGATCGAAATTTGAGTAAAAACACAGGGAGATATGTCAAAAATACAAACAAAAAAGTAGTTTTTTATTTTCTTCCTCCAAAATTAATAAATATTATTTTATTATTTTAACTATTATTTTATTAGTTCATTTTAGGAGGCCCATTTTGAGTTGAAATTTCCTCTAATGCATGAAGCATTGCTCTTGCAGCTTCCATGATAGTTCTATTCTTCCTTTTTGCAATCCCATTATGTTGTGGACAACTCCCTCTTAATCCCCGAGTCTTTGCATAACTCTTTGAATTCATTTGATGTGAATTCTCCGCCATTATCTGATCGAAAAGTCTTGATCTTCTTTTTAGTGTGGTTCTCGATCAAGGCTTTGAATTCCTTGAACTTGCTGAATACTTCATTATTGTTCTTCATGAAGTAAATCCATGTCTTCCTAGAAAAGTCATCAATAAAAGAAACATAGTATACATACCCGCGTAGTGAACTTGATGACATTGGACCGCATACAGCAGAGTGGATGATTTCCAAGATTCCTTTTGATTTGTTCTCGCTACTTGGAAATGTCTTCTTTGTGTTCTTTCCTTTTGCACATCCTTTGCAGACTCCATCATGTTTTGCTTGAATTTCTGGAAGACCTTCAACAGCTTTGCTTGCAAGTGGTAGTGCTTTGTAATGCACATGTGCAAGCCTTCTATGCCAAAGTTCATTTGGCTCTACTGTGTCATGGACCAAGGCTTGTTTTGGATGGCCCTTCAATTTGTATAAACCTCCTTCTTGTTCCCTAATCACTACTACATCATTAATAGTCTTTCCCTTTGGCCACATGATGACTTGGCCATCTACAAATGAAACCCTCATTCCTTTTTCATCTAATGCAGATATGGAGAGGAGTTTCTTCTTTAGTCATGGTACAAATGATACTTCCTTCATTGTCATAGACTTTCCAGAGTCTAGCTTATAGGAGGATTCCCCACTACCTTTTATTGGATACTGGTAGTCATCTCCGAGCTTCACCTTGTGAGGTGATTCATGTTCTGATAGTTTCACAAAGGATTCCTTGAATCCTATCATATGCTTGGAAGCCCCACTATCTATAAGCCAATCATTGCTTCCATGAGTAATGTTTCCCATAAGAGCAGAAATCAAAACATATTCTTCATCACTTGAAGAATCTTCACTTTCATATCTGGTTCTCTTTGTGGAAGGTTCATCATCCTCTACAACATGAGCATGATGTATTCTCTTGTTTCCCTTCTTCTTATGGGATTTAATCTTGTTTCTAGGACAGTCTTTGGCAAAGTGTCCTCTTTCATCACATGTATAGCATCTTAATTTAGATAAGTCCTTTCTAATGTTATCTTTTTGGTGAAAGGTATTACCTCTAGAGTGATGAGAGTTTCTTTTTCTTTTCTTGGAGTGAACTGTGAGAGCTTGATCTTCACTTCCCATATTCTCTTCTTGAGCTGCTATCCGAGCTTCTTCTTGAGAGCATTCTTTCCATAGTTTAATAAACTTGACTAACTTCTTTCTGGCACAGATTCCTTGAATAAAGGAGTCCCATGATCTAGGGAGACCATTCAAGGTGGTCATTACAATCTCTGCATTTTCCACTTCTTCCTCTACTGCTTCTATCCATTCCTTGATCTAAGAGACCCTTGTAAAGTAAGACTGGATGGTTTCTGTATTCTGGATCTTTACATTCTTTAGTTGGTTTCTCAGAGTCATCTTCCGGTTTATGTTCTTCCCTTCAAACAATTTGGTTAGGGCATCAAACATAGCTTTAGGTGCCTTTAGGGAGGACACCTGTGGTATGAGGTGATCCTTGATTGAATCAGCAATAATCTTCTTTTCCATAACCAAATTCTTCTTGTGTAAGGCCTTAGCCTCATCTCCCTCTAGAACTGGAACCTCCTCACTGATATAGGAGTCCAACTCATTTTCTTCCAGGACCAGGGAGATCCTATACTTCCAGGCTCGAAAGTTATCAGCTTGCTCAAGCTTTTCATCAAGCTTGGTATGATGAGACATCTTAACTGAGAACATCAAATGGAAATACAACATATTTAGATCTTACCAGGTCAAGATGTCGGATCTAGATTTGCAGCTGAAATGTTGCAATACTGGTTCAGGAGTAGATTAGGGTTTTGCTTTTCCGGATTTCTGTCCAACCAAATACTTTGATCTTGATCTCTAAACTTTGATTTTGAGGAGGAGATTAATCCAGGCCTAGGCTCACTGAAAAATTCCACTTCTGTGGAAAGCCCTAATTTTCGGCAGTAGTGTCGGGTCCAGAACTGAAAAACCTCAGAATTGAATTCCGCTTTGACAGAAAGATGCGCCCTAGGGAGGAGAGTTAATCCAACATGATTTTGCTGAAAATATGTGGAGAGAGATCCACAAAGTAGGAAGCCCTAGTTTCTGCAGCTGCACAGTGTCTTCTTCTTAGGTTAGCTCTGATACCATGTTAGATTTTTAACATTTAGATAGCGTTATATTAGGAACTTTTAACTGAGAGAATAACAAGCATAGCAATCAAACACATGAGAAAATGAACACAACGATTTTCCTCGGGGAAACCATAAATGGAGAAAACCACGTAACTTCCTCAGAGATAGAATTAGCACCAAAAGTAAAACCCCAAAATAGTAAGATGATCTCTCGACAACAGTAACCTCTTTCTTCCTAGCCCTAGTGTCTTCTTCTTCCTCAGCTATGAGCTACAACTGAGTGTGAGTGAGTGTGTGTTAAATAGAGAGGCTAGCTCTCTATTTATACTAATTCCTGACTTGACTAAACCCTACTAGGGACAACTTCTCTAGGAGAGTCTAACAAACCTAGTGCCTTGGAACTGCGAGGACTTTAACCCTTGATCAATAGGAGGGTTACCCACAATGACTTGACATGACTTGTTTACATTATAGAACCTCCTAATAGGAACATCGAGGCATTACATGACTCAAGTACATTACAGACATATCCCAGAATAAACATCGGGGTACAATACATAAGATATACAAGTGAATACATTCCGAAGTTACAATTACATCAGCATACTTCTCCTTCATTCTATTGGTAAGGGTTGTTTTCTAGTCTTTTCGCGTGAAGAATGGAATTGGATCGACTTTTGCAAGAGGAAGTCCTATGATGGATGCTATTAGCTCGACTTCTACTGATATTTTTATTTAGAGCCATAAGAATCCTCTGTGGAAACACACCAGCAGATGTTTCACACATATGTTGAATTCTATCGTGTGACAAAGATGTGGAAAATGCATCAATGATAATAATTCAGATTTATGCATTCCTCTGTCCCACTCCATCGGAACCATGTGAATTCCATCCTAAATATATCGAGCAGTAGTCATATATCTCTTCATATCAAGTTCAGGAAACTTCTAAAGGTCATGGTCGATGAATCCCATCTTCTGCAAGTTGGGTATAATGTTTGTTGTCACATGAACTCATTTTGGTATAGCTAGCATTACTAATTGATATTTTGAATTTTTACCAACAGTAACTTTAGGTTCCTCTACTAGCCTTGGTGGAATATAATCAGGTAACAAGCTGGCCAAAACATATCGTATTTCCTCAGCATTAGGTGGAGGTGTTGTTATTCTTGGTTTGCGACTAGTTCAATGGTTAGTTCTTTTTCTTTTTTATGTTCTAGGTTGGTCTGGTTGTAAAACAACTTCTGAAATCATCGGTGGTTGTGAAACAACTTATATAGTTTCTTCTATAATGGGTGTAGGTTATGGAATCTCGACGACTGATTCTTGGACAATACTTGTGCTAGAGACAAAAATGACCATGATTTGAGAAAATAACTTTTGCTCAAATGCTTCAGATGAAATGGAATGACCAAGATTCGGCGTGAAGTTGAAATATGTTTACCCATTCCATAAGTCGTTCACTCACATGATCTTTCCATGATCTTGATAAAAAAATATAGTTTCAATTATCTCACGAGAATCAAGTTGACCCTCTCCTTAACAATTTGCAAGAAATAACAAGTCGACCCTCCTACAAAGAATTAAAACAAGCAATAATAATTCGGCCTTGTTTGGAGGCCAGTAAGTGTATAAATATACATTAATTGTTCCCTCTATCAAAAAATTGAAGTATGTGAGAAGAAGTGCGTTTGAGGTCTAAGTAAACAAAGGAATAAGAAAAGATAAGGATGAATTAAAGAGGATGAAGGCTACAAGAGATGTCAATTTGCAGGTTTGACTCTCTTGAAGACACCAATCTAAAGTGAGAAGATTCTATCTAACTAAGGCTATAGCCAAGGACAATTCAAGGTCAAATTGACACACATTTTGAGGGAAGGATTAATATTAGGACAACAAATTTTGAGTAATGAATGAGGACTGTGTGTGAAAAATACTAAAGACCTTGTATCAAATTGATAGGTACAAACTATAGAGCTGATTGATGTGATAGCTATAGGAATAATAGAGAAGCAACATTGCATATTTGTAATACAAACATATTTTTACTTTATGGTGGGAAGGTGGTTCTTGGGAGAGCCGAATGTGGCTTGCTTTGTGATTTGGTGCTTATAGAGGATTGGTGTCCTCATCCACTTGATAGGTTGGTGCCTACGGAATTGAGTTAGTGCTCAATAGGATTGGTGTCCTCATCCATTAGATAGGTTGGTGTATGAAAGTGAAAATTGGTACTTGTTGGTTATGAGTTGGTTCTCATAAGAGGATTGGTGTCCTCACATGTTAATTCCTGCAAATTTCAAGTTGGTGCTTGCAAAAGGGATTGGTTTCTGCAAAATTTGTGAGTGGTTTCTCACACCATTATTGGAGATTGATGTCTCCTACAATCTATTGTAATTTATGGTTTTATCAATTCATTAAATTGAATTTCAATAGAAATTTTATGTGTATTGTGCTATTAAGTTGATGAATGTTTATGATTCATAATGTTACATAATTAATGAAGTGAAAAATTATTAAGGTGTATGATATTGATTCAACCCCCACTCTTAGTATGACTATGGGATTCTAACAATTGGTATTAGAGTGAGGTTACAATTTAACCACTGGAAGGTATATCCAATAGAATAC
Organism: Pseudotsuga menziesii; assembly: GCA_001517045.1. Classification (NCBI taxonomy): domain Eukaryota; kingdom Viridiplantae; phylum Streptophyta; class Pinopsida; order Pinales; family Pinaceae; genus Pseudotsuga; species Pseudotsuga menziesii. The sequence continues at coordinate 15,576 of LPNX011039353.1, forward strand.
TCATGGATTGTCGATGGGAAGATCCTAATAAAGAACCATAATTAAATGGAATAGAATATGCACCATGGAGCATAAGGATGGAGGCATATATGCAAGATCTTGGGATTGACATTTGGAATGCAGTTCATAATGATTACACAACTCCAAATAGACCACCAAATTATACAACCAGAAAGGATTTAGAGAAGAATAATACAATGGAAATGGATTCCATCCTATATGGATTACTTGATCATGTGAAAAACAAAAATAGGAATGTGTAACAACTAAAGAGGTGTGGGAAAAGCTACAAAATATCTACATAGTTGAGAAAGTTGTTGAAGCAAATGAAAAACTAGTTGGAGAAGAAATCTATCTAGCCTTGAATACAAAAGATCCCTATGAAAATCAAGAAAAGGTTCCCGAAGAATCAAAAGACAAGAAAGAAGTAGTTGATCTTGAAACACAACTAATTTGTGTTATAGATGAAGTCAAGAATCTCAAAAAGAAGAATGTGTTGGTAGAAGAGCTATTAGAAGAATAAAAAAGGGAAAATAATGAAGACCATGAAAAGACTAAAAATTTTGTTACTAGTCTAATGGTTAAAATAGTATAGTCAAAGAAAATTAAATAATTCCTAACAAGTCAACTCAAAGAAAAGGAAATGGAAGCAACCTCAACAATGGAATAAAAAGAAACAATGATCATCAATCTTTCAAAAGAAATTATAGTTACTGCAAATGAGAATCATTTGAAAATAAAACAACTAAGGGAGGCCCAAATTTTCATTAATGTCTTGAAATAATATTTTGAAAAGGAACACCGGAACTAGTGCACTACTCAAAGTAACTATGAGAGACAGGTTGTTCTCCAGGAAAAAACAATACAAGAATTGGGAAAATTACAAGAGGAGGTATTCGATTTGAAAAAAACTGTAGGGACGGTGAAATATGGAAATGAATCTTATAAAGTGTCATGGGAGATGGAGAAACCATCCTTGCATTTTTCAAATCTTGAAGCTAAGAAGAAATACAAAGAAGTTGATGAGAAGAATAATATTTTACTTGATTGCTTGGAGGAACATGGCATTGAAGTAGCAGAAAATCTCATCACTAAGAAAACATTTCAGCTACAAGAGAAGGAAGGAACATTTAGAAGACTTTAGGAAAAAATTATCTCCTTAAAATAAGAATTAGAAAATATTTCCTCTCAGCTAAGCACCACTATGAATATCAAGAAGAGCACTGAAATACTAGATTAGATACTAAGCTCTCAAAGGTCACCATGTGACAAATATGGTCAAGGCTATGATAGTAATCAAAACCCTTTGAAGAAAAATCCAAGTTAGATGAGGAGAAGGCTAAAATGACACAAATGTCTTTAAAATCCCTAATTGTAATAAAGGCACCAATGTGAAGGAAAGCATGCTTAGTCAAAATGTGATAGAAACAAGCACATGAGGACTAAAATTCAAAGGCTCAGACAAGATACACTCATGTGCAAAAAAAAATACTTGGTTATTGTTTCTATTGTAATATATTTGGCCATAACGCTCAGGATTGTTAGAGCTCCAATAATCTAATGAACAATGGAAGAGGAAACAAGTAAAATAAAATAGGAAGATTTTCAAACAACTCTAATTTCCCAAAGTAAATAAGAGAATGTTTTGATAAGCAAAAATATTGAAAAGTGTAGAAAGGTTTCGAAAATAAATTCAACATATCAAAAAGAGGAAATATGTGGATTGGTTCTATGTGTAGAAAGTGATAGGACAGTAGAGAATCAGACTAAGCCTCTTGTCTTGAAGTTGGGAAATAAAATGATTGAAGGGAAGGAAACCATTAATTCTGATAATAAAATAGAGGTTATGTTACACTATGAAGAACTAAGAGATGATCCTCTCAGTAATTTATCTTTTTAATCTCATTTCTAAATTACAAATGGTAATCTAGGGAAGAAGAAGATCCCTCATTTATCATTTGAAACAAACCCTTGTGCCTCCCATAACCTTCTTATGACCAAATTCATCAACTTGTATGTATCAAAATTAAAATTAATTATCACATATGTGCTAGTTGTACATATCAAAATTTTCCATCTATCCGCATAAATTCGTCTTTAAATAAAATTTGTCAACTATAGAGAATTCAACTCTATGGTAATCAAAATATTGGAAAAATATGTTGCATGACCTACCCATCAAAATTGTAATTGTTCACCAAAACTAAGACATTTTAACCCACAATTACTACTCCAACATAAATAAGATCTCTTTCTAGATAACTTAGAAATGGAATTCCTGAATGGAAGGAAAAACCCACTAGACACTAGATCTAGTGTTGAAACTATAGTTGTTTCATTATTTATTTCTATAGGTTTTGACAAAGTTGAATTGTTTTGAGGGAACAAGAATTTAAACAATAATCACATTTCATTTCAAAGATATAGAATAATCAATAAACGCCACGTCTGTCTTTCATGTAATTCAAAATAATGAATCTTCTATACATGTATGCTCTCAAGTAAAAACCCTATGAACCAAAAACTAATAGACTAGCATTGATGTGAAGAGAGCCACGCAAAATATATACAACTTTACTTTTACTTATGGTAACTTCCTTTGTAACACTTTCTATTTCACGACTTATTACTTCAGCCACTTACAATTTTTTGAGAACAAGGGGTTAGGGATTAAAGGAAATGATGTTCAGTGATTTAAGGGTTTTATGGTATTAAGTTTAACAAGGCTTAGCAACAAAGCTAGATGTTCCCTGCCTCCAGGATTGTAAGCCTTAATTTAGATGTTGTATTTAAGTTTGATTTAGCTTTTAGTAATTAGTTACATTATTATTTGATATTATTTCTACAAACAGCTCGATGATACCCAAAGGTCATGGGCACACTTGTTGTATAAAAACACATGTGCTACAACAAATGATATTGGCAATGTCGATGAATCTCGAAAAGGAGAACAAGAATCATTGGTACTGGGGTTTTAAAGAAGAATTTTCCAGATCTATTACAAAGTATCCCTGCCTCTTACAAGTTTTGTTTTTGTCAAAGTATCCCTGCCTCTTACAAGTTTTGTTTTTGTCAAAGTATCCCTGCCTCTTACAAGTTTTGTTTTTGTCAATCTCAGTTGTCATTCAAGTGGGTTAGGTGCACCGATTCAATTACAGGATCATTTTGACTAGAAAGAGAGGTTCAAATATACACCCTCCTTTCAAAAAAATATTAAGAATTATTTATTTATAATACATAATTTTGATATTTTCAATTTCATTATGACATTTACTTTTAAATAATAATAAACTAAAATTATTAGCAAATAACAATTATTATGAATTTTTTTTTCACAAATTACTTAATGATATATAATAAAAAAAATTAAAACTTTACAAAACATCAACTTTTATATTTATTTATTTATGACAATTGTGTTTATAGGTTAAATGTTTGAAGAATATTTAGCACCTCCCCTAACACAACCTGCCTTTTAGACTTGCCTCTCGTTACAGCCAACACACCACCAGGACAATTTTTTTTATTCGTGTTAAAAGACAGATGACTTGGTAATTGGTATCAAGATATGAATTACATAACCTCCCTACAACATTAGGGTTAAAAAAAAAATTCTTGTTTCACGACATTTGATGTTTTGTGAAAAGTGTGACTTTGCTGAGAAGTTATAAGCAAGAATGTATTGAAAAACACACTCTATCGCATTATTTGTATTTGTTTACCTATGCATTTAAAAACATGAAACATGTATTAATCAAGACAACATTTTACACTAATTGACCTCCTTGATACAAAACTAGACAAGAAAATAATCTATGTAATTACTGTTTTTTTATACTTTCACCATTTTTTTATACTTTCACCATCATGCATTGACCTCCATATTCATAGGATCCAAAACATACTATGTTTTGTTTTGGACATTTCAGCATTGAACTCCATACTCATAGGATCCAAAACATACTATGTTTTGTTTTGGACATTTCAGCATGTATAAATAAAAATTTAATAGAAACCCAACGTTCATCAAGCGTTACCATGAATTTTATTTAAAACAACTTAATATAATCTATTGTTCTACCAAATCTATTAACATTATGAGAATCCAACTATAAAGTTAAATGGATCCTCACATGATCAACATCAACACAACAAGAGTAATGTCTATTTGGCCTCCTTGATTAAAAAAAAACAAAAAAAACAAGAAGATAAATGGATATTTATTATTTTTTCTACTTTCACAGTCATTTTTGACTTCCATACTCACATAACATTAAAATATTTACCCTAGTTTCCTTGGGTTTAAGTTATTCATTGAGTTTGTTTTTCTTGAAATCCAACATCTTCAATTTCTATATAAAGTTAAACAACAATCACTGAAGATGTGTCTTTTTAAGAACTTATAAATGAAATGTAAAAACACCATTGATTTACTTTTCAAAGATTCTAAAATAAGATAGAAGAGTATCATTCACTTTCTCATATGATTATCTAACATAACAAAATAACAATAATCCAAAAATGATTTGCAAGTGAACAGAGAATTAACTGTTATTCAATCTTGTTCACCATTTATAGTTTACATCCATTGCTCCCAACTTGAGAAATTCTGCAACTTTACTGGGAACGTTTCGGATGGAGAAACTGCGAGCCAATATAATGAAATTGTTAAGTTGATTTTTAATTTTACTTTAAATAAATGCTACAAATTTTTAACTCACTCGTAAAATTGACTAACAAAGGATTTAATCACCATTTATAGTCTACATCCATCGCTCCCAACTTGAGAAATTCTGCAACTTTACTGCGAACCGCAAGGATGGAGAAACTCTGAGCCAATATAATGAAATTGTTAAGTTGATTTTTTATTTTACTTTAAATAAATGCTACAAATTTTTAACTCGCTGGAAAAATTGACAAACAAAGGATTTAAAGTTGTGTCGCATAAATTGATAAACTGAATGCCTTAATAAATTGGACTGTCATGTACTTATGGAACTCCAATCATCACTCATCATGAAAAACATCAGATTACTTGGTATTATTAGATATCAATAAATCGTATATATGCCTGGATTAAAGAGCGCACATCAAATTGTGGAAGCTATGTAGTGGGAAAAGGATGGAGTTTGTGACAATGTGTGTATTCCACCAAATTTGAGGAGATACAACTAGTAACATGGAGAAGTGAAATGCCCACCAAGAAAACCATGGAAGCTCGCACATAAAAAGAAGGCAAGGTATGAAACAACACAAGATGAGATGCCATTGCCACAACAGATATAGTCCCCGATGAACCCCACTCTTCAGACTCTCCTGACTCCTGACTCGTTTTTTTTTGACAAGAACACCCCTTGATTTTTTGGCCGGAGTCGGGGACTTATATTTTGATCACTCCTAGGAAAGATGTCACTCTGAGGACTCCCCTGTGCGAATCGAACCTGGGCCAGTGATGGAAACTCCCACCGATTTAACCGCTAGACCACAGCTCAGCCGACCGCTCCTGACTCGTTATAACAACGATAACAATTCATTGATCATTTTTGAGCTCATCACTCACCACCTGGAGATTCTAAACTTTGTTGTCACATTTGAGAGAGTCTCACTCAACCACGTCACTTGCCAGGCTTGTGCATGGAATGCAACAAAGCAGTATGCACAATGCATCGACTGCAACAAAGCTTTGACTGCTTCATGGAATGCAACAAAGCGGTCTGCACAATGCATCGACTACAACAAAGCTTTTAGTGTTCATATTAGAGTGTCAGAGCATATCAGAATGTAAAAAAAAATTGGTTTGGAGTTACTGTAAGCCCTGTGGACACTAACCATCCCATGCTCAAAATATTACATCAGTTTTTCTGGGACCTGCCCAGTTAGCACATATTTCTGGAGAAGGATCCTCCACAACTTCATCCTAATCACTTACCATTTTATCCTGTATAGCTATCTATTTCATTCTTCATTCATTGGCATATCCACCAAGGAGCCCTCACCTAATCAAAATAAACTCACAAACAAAATTGAGAATCCAGGTATAGAGTTTAAAAGTACGGGTTGATTGTATGTTTGTATTTTGAACTCACATTATTGAAGAGCAATATCTTTGTGGTCATTTGAATTTTGGCATGTACGTTGTCGCCCTCTTGCCAGTGGGCAGCTACTGTTCAAGAGGAGTTCTCCTCTTAAGTGTAGGGTTAACCGTTCAACCATAAAAAATGAACACGGGATTCAGGTGAAGGAACAAAAGCTTGCAAGTTTGCCTAAAGAAGATGTTACCATTTCTTCCCTGTCATCTCTCATTGGCTTCATGAATTGAATTATCCATAATATGGTAGCATCTGCAAAATTAAATGAAATTCTGTTTATGGCTATTAATGAGAGGTGAAACTTTATCTATATATTATATTGACTAGATTATATATTGGCCCCTGCTGGAAGATTAATCTAAAAGTGGAAGAACGATGAAGAGACGGGAGGATTTCTCTAGACCATCAAACATGCGAGGGAATATCCCTGCTCTGCAGTTCAACGTAAACCAACTCACTCAAATTTTTGTTGCGAAACATTTGTCCCAGGAAGACATGGTCACTTTATCAGGTAGCTACTATTCCATAACGATATCTATGTACTTAGTATTGAATTAAAAGTCCAAATAAAATTGAAACTAAAAAATTTGTATCTCCTGAATTTTTAAAGCGGCACCCATCAGTTCCCCTCAGATGAAACGAAATACGGTCTGCTTAAAGGACGAGAAACGACACTGCAATGGAAAGATATGAGAGCATCTAAACGGGCAATGCACTTAATATGTCAAAATGGTCACCGAAAAACTTTACGGCGACCTTCAACTCCACACTGAATAAATAACGTTTATAGAGGACGAAAATGGAAATCTTATGTTTAAAATGCAAACAAATAATGCGATTACAGTTAAGACTTATGTTGTATGTGTCTTATGATAAATCAAGATGTATGTGTCTTATGATAAATAAAATTATCCCACAAAGCAAATGATGATCCCAATCAGTTGATGGGAAAACATTGATGGCCACCCAAGAAAAAATGAGCTGTAATTCAATGATTATATTCCTGTACATTTTACAATCAGGTTAAACTCACTATTTTTTTGTTTTTTTTCTCTTATTTTGGCTGAACTAGATAATTACAGAATGGCGTAGAGAATGAGAACTAATGTTGCTTGTAGATGAAGTATATTACAAAACAATATCAGCGCTTGTATAACAACAACTCTCCTTTGCTAAAGCTTTTTGTCCACATATAACCAAATCGATGGTGAAGTTTTTATCATAGTCATCCTTGATATGCTGTTTATAAAATGTTGTTTGATATGTTGTTCATGCTCATATTACAACTATCCCATTCTCACCTATTTAATTTTATATTTAAAATAAAATAAAAATTATGAGTCTCATGGCTTAATTGATTTCGATTTGAGAGATTTTATCCGACAAAGTTGTGTTGTGATAATTGAACCCACGAGGTTCGGGCATCACAGTCTAATTAACAACTATCATACAACAGTAACATCCATGAATGTTGGATTCATTAGAAACTCTGTTTCCATGTCGTTCTCATGACAGGTTTTATTTCCAGGAAAGCACTCTAAATATTCGAATGGACTATGTAAAAGATAAAAGTCAATACAAGACAAAATTAAATACCAACAAAACTCACAATAAGTAAATATTATGAGTGGAAGAAATTTATATAGATAAATTAAAATAAATAATAGGATTGTAGGGAATTTTTTAGCCATTAAACTTCGAAATTGAATTACTAGAACAGAGCTCATAATACGTAAAATGTTCTGAGCTAAAGAAATTCTTATATATTAATTAATATAAATAATAAGATTGTAGGGTTTTATTCATCCATGCCATTGTATGGAATTCCAACTAGCTAAAATGATCCGAGAAATTGAGAACAATAAATTCAACGTAAGTTGAAATCACTTTCAAATATAATTTGAAAATACCCTGCGTAGATTGCATTCCATTATATTCAAAGAAAATTTATTAAAAGGAATCATAAGTTAAGCACAGACTGTAAAACTTTTGGTTTGTTTATGTTTACCTTAAAAAGGTCAAAGAGGAAATGAAGAGATTCAAATTCACTAAGAAAATGTAAGAGAAGCTGAATAAATTTATATATATAAATTAATATAAATAATAAGATTGTAGGATTTTATTCAGCCATGCCATTGTATGGAATACCAACCACGCTGCTCAAGAAATAAAATAGTAGAAGAAGACTGCCAAAACCAATACCATCGAACCTTGGAGAGTCCAGCAAGTTTGTGTTCGCAGAAGTGGAGTTATTGATCCCTCTGGATGATGTAGGGTCCTCCCATTTGATAAATTGAATAGAAGTTTTCTCGGGTAGAAACTGGGCTATGAGATATGGCCATGGCTTGTTTTTTATTATATCTCCTATTTTTTATCATATCTCCACGCCAGTCCTGCCCGCGAGACCACAGTCCTAGGCGATCTACAATGTTCCCTCCTGTTATATAAGAGTCTTCTCAACCATAGTGACACTAATAATGATATGCAGGTTACCCAATATACTTAGGGTATTACTCCCATGAGATTCTTCCTAGAGAATCAACAATGATGGAACCAGACATGTGGATCCGTTAATCCTTCTAGTATCTTTCTTTGTAATAAACAAAGACCTCTCTGATAACAAATAAACAAACAAAGACCTCTCTGATAACTTGTTGCTTTGCCATCCTTGAATCGATCATATGCATGTGATTCCCTCCACCCTATACCTGAGCTGTCGCCATGTGGAATACCTTGGAGAAGTCAGTGCGGGAATCGAACCAGGGATCACCTCCTTCTACTCCGCCTTTGGTTTTGATTGACTAGGAATGGAGTCATTGCAATTTTTTGATTGACTGGGAATGGAGCCATTGAATTGTAGTGATGGAATATGTGATAAACAATTTTTTGATTGACTGTAAATGGAGCCATTGAATTGCAGTGATGGAATATGTGATAAGCAATTTTTTGATTGACTAGGAATGGATCCACGCATTGAATTGCAATGACGGAATCTGTGATAAGTAGTGCGGAGGTGATGCACTGGAAGTAGTTTGGAAGTAGTTTGTATTGGAACACAATTCCATATGTTGAGTAGAGTTGAAAGAACAACTTCAAGAAGTAATTTACCAAAAGGCCCTCTGAATTAAATGGGAACTAACATGTCAACCGCTAGGGACATGCAACAAAACAACACAAGAGGCATGCAAGTTTGCAACATAAGAGCTAGAATAGCTTTGTCAGATATGATCTATCATGCACAAAACATAACTGTTAAAGGTACATCAAATGATGTCGCTCTGCACAAAGCATAACTATCAGGTACATCAAATGATGGTGCTCTCCACAAAGCATCTAATGGTGGAGCTCTGTACAAAGCATAACTGTCAGCAGCTGCATGGATATTAACTCATGAAAAAAAGAAAAAGGTGGTGATTTCACAATAAGAAGTTGTCTTATAAAAAATTTGGATTAACTTATAAAAAATATATCATAAAAACTGTAACTTACAATGCACAATTATCTAAACCATAGCGATTACAATATTCCATGAGTGCAGCGAATAATAACTTACAATGCACAGTTATCTAAACCATAGAGACTAGCAACAACCACATTAAATTAATAATGTGTCTGAATACGCCGATAGGCTTAAATTTAAGCACATACTATAGGGAAAAACATTAATATAAAAAGTATGTGCATAAATTTACGCCTATCGACGTACTCAGACACATTATTAATTTAATGTGGTTGTTGCTAGTAACGGGTGAGCGCATAGACATATCTGCAAAGTATTAATAGAAATAATATTGTTATTTTAATTATAATATATAATAAATATTATTTAATATATTTATTACCATATTATTTAATTAATATAAAACACAATATACTTAAAATATTATTAATACAATGTTTTCCTGTATAGTATATATGAAAAATATATCATGAAGTTAATTATATCCAATATTTATTATTCACATGTTATAAACTAATATAATAAGAGATATCATCACAAATTCATAATGTAACCTAGCCATAATGTTATATACCATGTTATTGATGTACCAAGTTAGCATATGTTCATTATTATTAGAATGAAGATGATCCACATCACAATGTGACATAACCAACATTTTTCTTTGAAGTATGTATTGTGTTGCAAAACATACAAAGATGTGACATGAAACATAATATAGGTAAAATATTATTGAATATGCTAATTAACAAGAAGGTATTTAATTCACATGTTATAAAGAAATGTAATAAAGTATATCATCAAAAATTCATAGTAACCTAGCCATAACGTTCCATAATATATTATTGATGTACCAAGTGAAGATATGTTCATTATTATGTTTTTATCTATATTATGTATTGTGTCGCAGAACATATGAAGATCTGACATCAAATCGTGAGCCAAATTGTGACAATGTGACATACCCTTTGTTTAATTTCATAATGTGACAAAGACATCGGGGAATGCAAGCATTCAAATACGGCGTCCGAGGTTGCCAAATGGTTATGATAATCTTCCTTGAAAATGTCACATCGCAACGTTAAGATTTTTAATCAAAGAATAATATGTTGGTGAAAGGTTTGTCACATCGAAATGTTAGGATTTTTCATCAAAGAATAATATGTTGGTGAAAGGTTTTATTAGATTCTATTAGTACAAAAGATGTCTAATTGTCATCTTGCATTATCAAATTGTTCCCTAATCGGTTTTGTGAGATTATGTAATTCATTGTAATGTTGGATTGCAAGTTTTTTTCATAGTTGGGTCTAGCTATGTATGCAATGGTTTTCATGTCCTATTTCGACATACATAAAGTATTGATATAAATAATATTGTTTAATTAATTCTAATAAATAATATCATTTATTTATTACCACATTATTTAATTAATATAAAACATTAAATAAAACATAATATAGGTAAAATATTATTAATACAATGTTTTTCCCATATAATATATATGAAAAATATATCACGAAGTTAATTATATCCAATATTATTTATTTTATATGTTAAGCATACTTTATTATTTAATACTTTCACAAATACTTATTTTAATATACGTCGCAATGCGACAAAACGCTTATTAAACGCCCACTCTCGCATTATTAATGTGTCACATCTTTGGTTGTGTTGACATATACCAACCAAACACTGTAACAAACCATGGTTTAATGTCGTAATGTGATACAACCCTTGATAATGTCGCAGTGAAACGTAAACCTTGATAAACATCATAATGTGACATAACATTCTGATATGTAACATAAACTATGTTAAACGTCACAATGCGACATAACGCTTATTAAACGTCCAATATCACATTATTAATGTGTCTTCCCTATGGTTGTGTTGACATATACCAACCAAACACTATAATAAACCATGGCTTAACATTGCAATGTGATATAACCCTTGATAACGTCGGAGTGAAATGTAAACCTTGAAAAGCATTATAATGCGACATATATTCTACATTACTATGTAGAATGTGGATGCTTTAAACCATTTTTTTGTCAAATGTCTCTCTCTCTCTCTCTCTCTATATATATATATATATATGTGTGTGTGTATGTATGTATGTATGTATGTATATATATATATATGAATAAAATTCTTAGAGAAATTTTCTAAACATCCAAAGACACACTATTAACATCATAGTGAAATGTAAACCTTCATAAACATCACAATCGGACATAACATTCTACATTACTATGTAGAATGTGGATGGTCTCAACCATTTCTTTTGTGAAAAAACTATATATATATATATATATATATATAT
>LPNX011039353.1:27525-75113 GCA_001517045.1 Pseudotsuga menziesii
TTTGACATAAACGAAGGGTTATGTTCGATTGTGTTGTTTCTGTATGAATATATTGTATTGGGAGGAACAAGACGTGATAAACGTCACAATTAATTTTGAACAGTATTGGGAGGAACAAGACATGACAAAATATCCCACTCATCCATGTCATTCTCATGAATCACTTCATCCTCATGTGTATCGTCATCTTCCTCCCAATATTGTTTTCAAAATATTTTATTAAACACCCACTGTAACAAACCATGGCTGAATGTCGTAATGTGATATCACCCTCGATAACGTCACAGTGAAACGTAAACCTTGATAAACATCACAATGTGACATAACCCTTCACAAATATCACAATGTGCATAACCCTTGATGAATGTCGCTAATGTAACATAACCCGTGATAAACGTCACAATGCGACATAAAGATTATTAAACACCAACTGTAACAAACCATGGCTTAATCGTAATGTGATAGAACCCTCGATAACATTGCACTGAAACGTCAACATTGATAAACATCACAATGCGACATAACCCTTAATGAATGTCACTGATGTAACATAACCTGTGATAAACATCACAATGCGACATAACGCTTATTAAACGCTCACTGTAACAAACCATGGCTCAACGTTGTAATGTGATATAACCCTCGATAATGTCAGAATGAAATGTAAACCTTGATAAACATCACAATGCGACATAACCCTTGACAAATATGACAATGTGACATAACCCTTGATGAATGTCGCTAATGTAACATAACCCGTGATAAACGTCACAATGTGACATAACGCTTATTAAATTCCCACTGTAACAAACCATGGCTTAACATCGTAATGTGATATAACCCTCGATAACATCATAGGGAAACGTAAACCTTGATAAACATCACAATGGGACATAACCCTTGATAAATATCACAATGTGCATAACCATTGATGAATGTCGCTAATGTAACATAACCCATGATAAACGTCACAATGCGACATAAAGCTTATTAAACGCCAACTGTAACAAACCATGGTTTAATCGTAATGCGATAGAACCCTCGATAACATCGCACTGAAACATCAACATTGATAAACATCACAATGCGACATAACCCTTGACAAATATGACAATGTGACATAACCCTTGACAAATATCACAATGTGACATAACCCTTGATGAATGTCGCTAATGTAACATAACCTGTGATAAACGTCACAATGCGACATAACACTTATTAAACGCCCACTGTAACAAACCATGGCTCAACGTCGTAATGTGATATAACCCTCGATAATGTCGGAGTGAAACGTAAACCTTGATAAACATCACAATGCGACATAACCCTTGACAAATATGACAATGTGACATAACCCTTGATGAATGTCGCTAATGTAACATAACCCGTGATAAACGTCACAATGCGACATAACGCTTATTAAACGCCCACTGTAACAAACCATGGCTTAACGTCGTAATGTGATATAACCCTCGATAACATCGTAGAGAAATGTAAACCTTGATAAACATCATAATGGGACATAACCCTTGATAAATATCACAATTTGACATAACCCTTGATGACTGTCACTAATGTAACATAACCCGTGATAAACGTCACAATGCGACATAACGCTTATTAAACACCCACTATCACATTATTAATGTGTCACATCTTTGGTTGTGTTGACATATACCAACCAGACACTATAACAAACCATGGATTAACATCGTAATGCGATATAACCCTCGATAACATCATAGTGAAACGTCAACATTGATAAACAAACCATGGCTTAACATCGTAATGAGATATAACCCTCGATAACATCATAGTGAAACGTCAACATTGATAAACAAACCATGGCTTAACATCGTAATGAGATATAACCCTCGATAACATCATAGTGAAACGTCAACATTGATAAACATCACAATGAAACATAACCCTTGACAAATATGACAATGTGACATAACCCTTGACAAATATAACAATGTGACATAACCCTTCATAAATGTCACTAATGTAACATAACCTGTGATAAATGTCATAATGCGACATAAGGCCTATTAAACGCCCACTGTAACAAACCATGGCTTAACGTCGTAATGTGATATAACCCTCGATAATGTCACAGTGAAACGTAAAACTTGATAAACATCAACATAACCCTTGACAGATATCACAATGTGACATAACCATTGATGGATGTCGCTAATGTAACATAACCCATGATAAACGTCACAATGCGACATAACGCTTATTAAACGCCCACTTTAACAAACCATGGCTTAATGTCGTAATGTGATATAACCCTCAATAATATCACAGTGAAATGTAAACCTTGATAAACATCACAATGCGACATAACCCTTGACAAATAACACAATGTGACATAACCCTTGATGAATGTCACTAATGTAACATAACGCGTGATAAACGTCACAATGCGACATAACGCTTATTAAACGCCCACTATCACATTATTAATGTGTCACATCTTTGGTTGTGTTGACATACCAACCAAGCACTGTAACAAACCATAGCTTAACGTCGTAATGTGATATAACCCTCAATAACATCACAGTGAAACGTAAACCTTGACAAACATCACAACGCGACATAACATTCTACATTACTGGTTTAAACCATTTCTTTTGTCAAACGACTATATATATATATATATATCAAGAAAATTATTACAACACGATGGTGAATAATGTGAGATAAGCATTGAGGAATGATGAATTTTAATATCCATGGAATAAATGTTTCAATCATTGCGATGCATGTCCCACTGCAACAAAACCATTAAGGAATGCACTATTGAGGAATGTCGCAATCCAACATAAAGTAAGGGTCAATGAATGTTGCAATGCAACAAAGCCATTAAAGAATGTACCATGGATGAATGTCACAATGCAATATAATCCTTAATTAAAAACAAAATGCAACATAATCCATAATGAATGACAAAATGCAACATAACCATAATAAACATCAGAATATGGCATAACCCTTGATTAATGTCACAATGATGGACGTCAAAACTTACATTATGAATGTGTCATATATTGGGTTGTGTGGGTGTATATCATTTTTTAATTCTTAATGAATGTTAGAATGGGACATAATCCTTTGTCATATTACACATATAACCCTTGCTCAATGTCACAATGTAGCATAACACAATGAACTTCGAATGTCACATTATTGATATGTCAAATCTTGGATCTAGGGAAAAACATTAATATAAAAAGTATGTGCCTAAGACATATTATTAATTTAATGTGGTTGTTTCTAGTTATATAGTAAAGTAGTTGAAACCCTAATATTAGTTGATTACGATAGTTAGCCTAGTGGATATAATCACGAGAGTGAAAGAGTCCATACCTTAATATATAACTTAGAACTTAGTTACCCTAATATAATTTAGTTACCATAGTTAGTTGAGTAGATATAATCATCACATTTAAATAGTGGAAACCCCAATATCATTCAATTACTATAAGTTCTTTCCATCTTGTATGATATCATTAAGTTAAGTAGTCAAAACCCTCATATGATTAGTTACACTAAGAGACAATATGATCTATTGATTTAAGGGTTATGATCTAACACCCCTCTAATTTGAAATCTATGCAATGGGAAATGAAATGGTGTGAGATATCATTTAGTTAAATAGTAAAAAAAACTTGATTTGATTCATTTACCATAGTTAGCCAAGTATATAGAAACACTACCCTTTGAGTGTTGGAGATTTGTATTATTATCTACAATCCCTCTAATTTGAAATTTGTATATTCCAAAATGCAATGTGATTTAATATTATTGTTAAGATGGATTGATTTCAATGATATTAAATTTTGTATGATATCATAAACTTAGGAATACTTGTAACTCATCATTAAATTTCATAAAAGAAAATGTTATAATGATATAATTTCCATTGAAACTTGCTTGGAGTTTAACAACCCACAAGTCTAAAGGATTGATATTGGATAAATCAACTATAAATATTGGAAATAAAGAGATTCATGGTCTCACATTTACAACAATATCTTGAATTACTAGGGAATGGAATTCAAACTCAACCTCCTTTCACATATGACCACTTTATTAAAAAAAGAAGAATATGTATTGAGATTGATCACTATGTAATTGATCATTATGTCTTATTGCATTACTTTCAGATTTATTATCATTTTTTTGGCTATGCTTTAAATATGGCAATTTTTGTTTTTAAGCAACATTGTTTTGTCTCTATCAAGTAGCCACTACAAAGCTTTCCTGTTTAGGAAATTAAAGGGGGCTTGCAGGGCTTGCAGCTCAAGGGATTTGATGCCTTGGATGCTTGATAGAGTGAGAGTTAATTTCTAAGATGTCATTATTTCACTATAAACAATTTCATGGTGGTAAAGTAAGTACAAATAAAAGTATGTTGCTTAAGGTGAACTTAAATTGTTAAATAATTATTGAAATTGACCTTTAAGATTATTCTTGCCATCTAAAGGTGTAATTTCCTAATTTCTTACTAATTTCCCATCTATAGGAAAATCCATCCATAATTACATGAGGTTACACTATATGAGAAACCATTTTGATAAGCCTCCTCATCATAGTGGTAATTGGTTCCTTGTGAAAAATTCCCAATTTGATTTTTACATTTGAAACTATATTAGATACACATGGTCACCACCAACTTTGGCCAAACAAAGATAATGCAATTAATATTCCATTTTGATAGAAATCAAGTTTATATATTACTTAGAGGGTGAATTTATTAATAATACAAAACTTCCCATAGCTTAAGGGAAGGAATTATGGGACACTTTCTTATATTCTCTAGTTGCAAAGTGGACTAAATTTCCTTTTGCAATATGCACTTGAACCTAGTAGTATAGTCATGCTAGAAACTTATCCTTGTTTTAGAGCATGAAAAACTGTCATTGCTCCAACTTTTCTATGTGTTAAGATATCCACTTATCATTATGCAAAGATCTAGTTTTCTTAGAGATAGACTTCCTACCTATATTTTATAGTGTAACTTAGTTGTAAAAAAAATACATTTTCTATTATTTTATCTTAAACCTTCTTCATCATATATCAATATGTTTGATTCACAAAGCTACAAACATATAAAGACCTTATGTTTAAATATATTTTGTTAAAAAACTTACTTTGCAATAATAAAAACAAATCTTCATATTTGAGTTATCTATCTCTTATTTTGTGTTCTTGGATGTTTATGATTTTCTCAACTTGGTTATCCATCAATATACAAATAAGTAACACATATATATCCATCAATATACAAATAAGTAAGCTCTGTAGTGGAGTGAATCAATGAGCCAGAGTGCAAGATTAATAAGAGTACACGGAAAATGATCGGTAAAAAGGAATGAAATAACGGTATAGAATAAGAACAATTAAGGAATCTTTGTCGATCCGGTTCCAAGTCTGCCACGTGGCTGAATTCCTGCCTGGAGTACTTTTTGTGGACAGCGATAAGCTTGCCCCTCCCGGAATTATGATGAAACCCTACCATCAACTTGGAACATTCTCTGCATAACAAGAGAAAAACGCTAACAATGAATGGGAGTAGTAATAGACCAAGGTTAAAGAATATTGAATTGGGATACTCAAGTTGAAATTTTTTAAATAAGATAGGAACATTCTCTGCATAGCAAGAGCAAAACGCTAACAAAGAATGGGAGTAGTAAGAATAGATCAAAAGAATATTGAATTGGGATACTCAAGTTGAAATTTTTTTTGAAAAGATCGAAACTGTAAGAATAGAAAATATAAATGTTGCAACTCACTGAAGCTGGTCTTCAGTATAGCCTGTGTAGTGTTCCATTGTTTTGTTCCAGGGTGGAAACCTGTTGACCGTCTGCTTGCCAGTATATATTGCAGAAGCTGCTACCAAAGGTTTCAGGGAAGACCTTAACGATCCAGTCTACCACACCAGCTCTCATAGTGTGATTTAGGTCAGTTTGATGAGACATGTAGTCCCGAGGAACACAACTAAGGTCCTGCCATGAATTCGAGATTGTTAGTTACTCTCAAGATTGTTAGGGCCACACTCATCTAAAAGTTTTGAATGTGCAAGAAACATTCAACAAAACAAGAAATCTGGATTCTGATATAATAATTCAATAAAGAGAATGTCACGATCCACGAGCCCAAAAGGGTTGACATCAACGTATGTTAATGTAGATTCAAAAGATCAAATAATGACCTCAGTTTTGCAGTAGAATGTAGACATATCCTCTATATATTTAGCGGCTGTGAATGGATTGCCCTCATCGCCTTCGTCAATGTTAGGCACTGGGTCCTCGTGTATGTGAGGCACTGGATTCTCTGCCTCCTCTATTTCCATTTCAGAGGTTTCATCTACATCCTCCTGCCATGAAATAATGCTCTGAGTAATTCTACCATGATATTCCATAAATATAAAGTTAAGAGATGCAGTTAAGCATGAAAATATGGAGTCTGAACCCCTTTTGTAGTACCCGTGGGGATCGCATTGCATATCAATGCCTTTTTCTACTGCAAGAAGCTTATAACAATGGCAGAATAGAAAAAGCATATGATCTTGAAACATGGGCTAGGGGTGTATCAGAAGCAATCATATGCACGAAGAGGAAGACTTCAGAATCACAAATCATATGTAAGTGACCTTGTAATCAACAGCTAAATCCACTATCATGGGTTCATTTTCATAAATCTTCAACAAATTCAATTTCAACGTTGCTGCCCTAGATCGAGTGATGATTCGGCGAGGGCTTGGTACTGGGTCTGCTTTCTCCCTTTTGGATGCCTGCATTGTTCTTAACTGCTTGGCTCCACGTAGTGAATGTTCCTCCTCACCCTGCCATACAATACACCAAACCATTTCCAGTTTGCAATTAACAAATGTCAATACAACCCAGGCCATACATGCATTACCTATATAAATACAAAGAGCTCCTTGAGGGTAGATTGAAAATAGTCTTACCTGTGTCAGGTATTGATTTTGGGCCAAAGTGGCAGCAAATTGCCTATGGACAAAATCAAACATAGAATATCAATTACTGAGGATCACTGAAAAATGTCTAAACATTTTGTACGTGGAGTTGGGAAACCCATACACATTAATTGAATCCTCACCTAGTGACCGGACGATTAACAACTGAAATAGATTTCTTCCTGCCAACGACATGGTTCCTGAAGGCCAATCGGTTTACAGGAGTTAAAAATCAGGGAGAGCTTGTAAACCGGAGTTAAAAATCAGGGAAAGCTTTTTATAAGAATCAAATAGATGATGTTCTTAGCAGAAAGAAAATGTATTCACATACTCTGCTCCTGCTGCCTCTTTTTTAACAAAGCATTTCGTGCCCAAGGCTCGGCAGTTACTGCTCTTCTTGCAAATGATCAGGAGCCTTTCCATATCTCCTTCCAAGAGAATCTGCCTCAGAGAGGTTGTTGCGATTTGGATTGCAGTTACGGCAACTACATTAGTGGGTGTAACCTCCACCACCGCGAACACCACCGCGAAGGGCTGCATCCTGCCACATTGTAGCTGTAATCAGAATCAGCAACACGTGCACCTGATTTCCATAACAACATTAAACTGATTTTATAAACAAACCTCTAAACTGTTAGTTAAAAGATCAGACGATTGGGATAATCTTGAGCATCCACTTGGCGGGATTTGCAGGATCTTGATGATCCGCTCAAGCAAGTCCATCCCCCAAAATACCATTGAATAACGCCTATCGGCGTAATTACAGTATTCCCTGTGTACACGAAATAATAATAATAATAAGATTAATACAATTGGGTTACATTAAACACCAATTTTGAGATTAATACAATTGGGTTACAACTGGACGAAGATAAAAATTCAAAGGGGAGAGTAATGCATTGACAACAGATACAATTAAACTCAATTAATTACCATAGTATATAAACCTATAATCATTGGACATACCAACAACTTCATGTGGATAATGCATGAATTTAACAACCAAACTCTTACCGTGGAATATCGAGTTTACTATGAATTACTAGAGAAATACTTTAGCCAAGTTCAACTTGTTTCATCTATCCCATACCATGTTTACACTGCACTAAACATGTTTTATGCCAACTAGAATAGTGGAATGCTTCTGAATTAAGCATGGAAATCTTACCATTCATCATATTTAAGCTAATTTGGAATAACAATTAATAATATAATGCAATAAATAAGTTGTTTTCTGACTAAGGTGACATTAGACATGATCTCAGCTAATAAATGCATCTTGTTTTTGGTGAATGAGTTGGCGATTATACATTTTTCAAAAAAATCGTAACCATATTTGTAGTTGAATAATCATGTAAACCATCAAACTTAAACCAATGGACAAATTCCAACTCTCTTGTGAATTAAAAGGAACATTTAAAAGATATGCCATATGGAAAAATTGTTAAGGAAAAATCTCAATTGTAGGAAACATCATTATTGTCTGTATGATCAACCATTCAATTCCTTCCATATTTGTTATAATTTCATTACAAAGTCCACATCTAATCCATAGTAAACATTATATGATCATAGCATTAGGTTCCATTTTAATATGAGGCCCATAACATTTGGTTGCGACAATTTAACCTTAGCCAACATCCCAATCCATTTCACCACATCCAAAACATCACAAAAGGTAGTTTAAAAAAGAGGGGATACTAAAGGCAGCAAGTCCCTATCTTTGGAAATCGAACCTCTATGCAATATTAGCATTAGATGTTGGAAATCGACCCTCTATGCAATATTAACATTAGATGTCATTGTCACCAAGTCGCTAGAGATCGTTGTGGTTGCTGCGTGTTACAGATATCACACAGATCGTAGGTTTTATGTTTTCCTTTCATAATGATGAGCACTATTGAAGATCATAGGTTTGTTGAGATCAAATATTTGTCAATTTTGATTGCTCTCTTCAACTTGCAATAAAACTGCCTTTGATTTGAAAGGGAATTTTGCAATTGATATATAGAAATCAGCAAATTGACAAGTTAAAAAAGAAAGGTCTTTGCAATAACAATGGATGATGTTAAATATAATATGATTTCAATCAGAGAAAACCTAGGTTGTGTATTATGTAACTACATATCCCTATCTGTACCCCTATATACACCCCTAGACCCCTCTCCCTCATTTGTTCTTTGCTTTCAGCTCTGAATAAGGTCGTCTAAGTGTTATGAGGGCCTGGCAGAAATCGATCTTAATTGGTTGTTGTCGCACCGAAGGGTAATGTTGTAGGCAGAGAAAGTAAATAGCAATGTTCAAAGTGTCCACCCAAGCCCAAGGCCTTCCCATCTCAAAGTGAAGGGTCTATGAGCTAGTAAGTGAAAGGGTATTAAAGTTAACTCAACAAGTTTGATGCTCATAATCAAACTGGGATATCAAAAAGCAACTTTTCTAAACTACACACAGCTAAGCGAAATGTTTACTCACGTTGATATGTTTCATTCATCATATAAGTACAAACAAAATTGTTTAGTTGGCCTACTATCTAGTTTGTAGAGTTGGCCTAAAGCGTTATTATTTGGATTTCATTTTTGTGAGGGCTCACGGCTTGGTAAGTTCATTGATAAGGTTATTTAATTGTTGGTTTGCATAGGTATGAAGTGATTAAATTGAATAGGCGAAGCCTGGGCATGAAATCGTGTTTTCAATTGCATGATTTTAATTGTCTTTATATGTTTGGTTGCTTAATATATGTTTGATACTTCTTACGGTTAGCAGGACAAAATATGAGCATTAATTGTGTATTTTATTATATATCTCGCTTGTGTACAAGACCTAGGTTTTATTCAGGGTTGCAATTTGTATATTACTCCTTATTATGAATCTACTCATGTCATGGCATGAGAAACTTGTCCTTGCATATTCTGGTGTGAATATTGATATGAGTGTTTGGTTTACAAATGAAAGCTTCCCACCAAAATAACATTGGATTACTATGTAGTTTAAGATTTTTAGTGTGTTTTTTATAAAGAATATGTTATTATACTTTTCACTTTACTTTAAATTTTATTAATGTAATTTTCACTTTACTTTAAATTTTATTAATGTAATTTTAAAAAATATGTTATTATACTTTTCACTTTACTTTAAATTTTATTAATTTAATTTTTTCATTATTATTCATTCTCATTATGATCACTTGGAGCGACATCACACTTTATACCTATATGATTTACTATCGTTGCACTCTTCTTTCACGATGATTCGGTGTTGGACTTGTTTTATCTATGATTGACTTTATAGGGCGGGACGTAGCATTTGATTGAACGATGTTTCCCTATCTCTAGAAACCAGGGGGTGGCCAAGAGGCATGTACCCTGGAATTGCCATTGGCGTGTGTAGCGGGTCATGAGAACAAGAAACAGTATGCCAACCATAAATTCCTAGTCGGAACTCTTATGGGATAAATTTAACGACTCCAGCCATGTCCGCAGAGGCATGGATTTACCGTTAAGTTAAATGCCTATGACTCACTAAGAAATTAAGTATAATGTTATATTTCATATATGTCATCAATGACTAATGATAGAGTTTATGATATATATTTTAGATATACTTATCAACGTTTTAGTTTTATTGCATGTGATGGTAGGCCCTCTTATAAAATAGCATTTGGTAGACAAGAGTTTAACACTTTGTCCGAGGAGAAGCAGGTGACTACTAACAGATATAGTTGTAGAGCACTTGGACTACATGTGGTAGACATGATTTCAACACTTTGTCCGAGGAGAAGCAGGTGGCTACTAATAGATACAATTGTAGAGCTCATGGACTACTACTTAACCTAACAACATTTTTATAAATTTATTAATTGTTTCCCCTGGTGCTAAAGAATACGAAGGAACTAATCTTTTGGTATGTAAACTCAACAATATCAAGTTCCTACAGACCCGTGAAAGCTAAAACACTTAGGTAAGTTATGTTGCTACTTACCATTTTACCAAAATAGTCATTTTGTTTGTCAGATTATATAATCTCTCCTGTTAAGAAGGCCTTTCTATCGATGGTTCTTAGGAAATTTACTTGCCTGCTAAGCAGGCCTTTCTGTCGATGGTTCTTAGGAAATTTACTCACTTATTAAGTAGGCCTTTCTGTCGATGGTTCTCAGGAAATTTATTAAGTAACACCTACAACCATCTCCCAAATGGTCATGCTCCCTGTAAGCATTATCTCTTTGAAGAATGATATCATTGTCACCAATTTAAAAATCCAACCTATGTCATCAAGGAAAGCGCTACTAATTTGATACTTTCCAGTTAAAACCCTGATTATAGACTACTTCTTTTCAGAGAATAATAATCTCAAATTCTATTTTGAATCTGAATTATGATGACATAGGTTGTAGGGAATATTTGGCAACAATTTCAGGGTTTTGCAACTATGCTTCCATTCCTGTGACCACACCGCCCTTGGCTTTTTCTTGTAAGAGTGAAGATACCAAGTGATTTGTAACTAGCCATAATTACAACGGGTATTTGGTTGAACAATTTCTTAATGACTCCCAGGTAGAGTCCTCATCATACTTTCTGCACTTGTGTATCATTTGCATCATAGTTTTTTATTTTAGCAGATCCCACAAAACACAAGGGCTAGATTTGGATAGCATGCTCCTCACTCACAGATGGTAAGTTCATTTGCAATCTTCTTCTAATATCTGCAAATTTCTTAACACATGAGAAAATCTCATTTTAGAATTCTGAAAGAGCTATTCTGTTGTTTTGTTACAATCACTAATTTTTTCATGACTATTTGTCTGTGCAGATCCAAGAATACAGAGCCACAATAACATGCAAAGGTCATACCAGTTTTTGGTTATTGAGGATCGGAAGGCGGATAGGAAGGAGTAACTGAGGTAATTTAGTCACTGTTGAGGATAGGAGGGAACCCACTAGTTTAGACTGATCAATTCTTGAAGCTTTTACATTCAAACGTTGCAGACATTGCTTGACAAGATATGAAGATAATAGAGGTTGTAAAGGATTAAAACCTGTAACCAAAACTTCAACGGTGAGAACAAGTTTCTTTTTTTTAAATTAGATGCTCGCTTTGTAAATATTTTTGGCACAATTACTAGCTAGAGAATAGAGCTATTGACTATGGATTTTCGAAAATCGATCTAGAAAAAAAATAAAATGTATGCATGAATTTAAAACCTGTAACCAAAACTTTGAAATTAGATGCTCTTTTTGTAAATCTTTTTGGCACAATTACTAGCGAGAGAATAGAGCTATTGACTATGGTATTCCTAAAATCGAGAAACAAAAATAAAATGTATGCATGCATTATAAATATCTAGTAAACTTTTAGATACACCTCACCTATGATGCTTGTTCTCTTTCACCTATGATGCAGGTTTGCTTTTTGATGTGGAAAGAGATTTGTATTGGCACATTCATTTTGCGTTCACCTATGATGCAAGTTTCCCTCAGAAAAGCCTTCTGTAGCTCTTGCTCCAAACCAATGTTGGAGATGAAGAAGAGCACGAGTTCTTAAGATGGACACCCCATGATTGAAATGTAATGAATAAAGAACTATGGCGGTGTTTTAAACCATGGCGGTGGAGTGACAAAATTTTGTACAGGTGGCCAACATGGAAACCGCCACCATAAGACTACCATCAAGATTGTGTAACTTAAAGCCAAGATAGCTATATGATATCCAAACGAAAAATTTAATGTTTGAAGAAGTAATGTTATCGTTATACTTAACATTAAATCACCTTCCAACATGTTTCCCACATGTATCTGATTTTCGATATGTTATCCAATGTTTTAAGCCGGATATTGGATTAAAATGCTGTGGGATTTTCCCCTCGCCTCGATCTGAGGCCAAATAAGACCTCCAAGTTGATGATTGGGAGACAAAACGATGTTGTAAGATGACCAAGTTGATGATTGAAGGACAAGATGATGTTGTAAAAAGTATAAGTTTATCATTGGTCAAAAAAACGGTGTGGTGAATACTTAGGAAAATATATGCATAAATTTCTATGCAAATTAGTAGAAATGGCGGCAAGCCGATTCATAGAGTCCCTGCCAGCCTGAAAGGAAGGGACTAATAATGTATTTATAGCATACGAACCCCTAATATAATGAGCCATATATGCAAATAGAATTAACATCCTACATTTTGTCCCAAAGAACTCAAGAAATCCACATCCCTTCATTAAATATTTGATACCTTTATGCACTCCTTTATTCCTAAGTAGGCCCCCCTTAGTTTTCTTAGGCTATTTTTGTAATTTTTTTATAATGGAGTCATGGACAATATTTTTTTTAATGGTATCTAAAAAATGAAGTAGAGGATTAAAAATATTCGTAACACTTGGTGGAAATTCAAGGGGATGCAAGTTTTGTTTCCCCAACTTAATGCACAACCCATTTCTTTGCTTCTTTATTTAGTGGTGATTGTGTATATTTTTTTATATTTAAATGGACCAAATCACAAACTCTATATCCCACCAAGCTGAACCAATCCAAGGATGAAAATGATGTCATGGCTCCAACCCAAACGAAAGGAGGTGAATTATATGTTTCTCATTGTATGGTCCTACAAAGCACTAACATAGGACTAGGAGGATTAGAAGAGTAACTTTATACTGAAACAACTCAATCTACTCCCCATTAAACTAATCCACTGAGAATATCATCTTTTGAAATCCAAGATTGACTCTCACCTCCGGGTATGCTGCTAGAAAATATACCTAGCATTTTAACTCTAAGATTACCAGCTAAGCTAAAAAAGGGACCACCATGCTACCAATGCACCACTCTGATAATAACCATCCAACTATTATACTTCGACTGTGCCCTCTTCTCCTGGATATCCAAACTGAAAAATCTATAAAAATTGAATCTACCACCATAGATAATGGCAGGTATAGGCATCTAAGTTAAGGCTACCATATTGTTTCCATACTCTATTCTGAATATAGGAAAAGGAATTTTGTCTTGGTCGCTGGTCATGATTCTTGGATACTCATGAACTCTAATCATCCCCTCAAGATATAGCTCCATCTCTCACGTTATGTATCAACAACCCAACTAAAACAATTGAGTCAAACAAAGATCCAAGGGTCCCAGATGAACTTAAGAAATACAGAGTGCATGTTGTGTCCACCTTTCAACTGCATAATGCCCACATCAAGAACCTCTTGTAGTCTTCCTGACTACCAATTAGGAAAACACTATATCCATACACCATAAGGTCTCCCACCTAGGAAACTAATCCACTACTCCACATGGATAGGCTCCTAAAAGAGTTGTCTTGCCTACCTCCTATGCCATTTTCTAAAATATAGAACCAAGTAATGCCATGATCCCACTATCTATGTTTCACCCCTATGATCATAATTTTCATCCAAATAATCCATCACTATGAAGGATTCCATGATCCGACCACCAAATTGGAAATTCATCACTCCCAATGTTGATTCAAACCTCTATGAGTCTCTCCAATAAAACATGAAGTTCATCTTGTACAACCTGCACACCTGTCCCATCCAATTGACTCGGGTGAAAGGCCCATGTTCTACCATGGATAATGATGAAATTATAAAACAACCATAGATGACCCTGTTGTTTCTCACAATACTAGAAAGGAATTAGTGTGTGTGTCAACCCAAAGGGTATGGCCATAAAATCAACATAAAATATAGAAGCAGATATGTGAGTATCTTGCTCCTCATGTTGAACCATCACAAGAGGTCCCTCTATCAACTCACAAGTTCCATCTACATCCCCACATGTACTAAATTTTGTAGATGTATGAGGTGATGGAAAATATTCCAACCTCAACTCCTTGCAAAGTTCGTTCACCCAATGCATGGATTCATATACTCCTGTATTGGAAATTCCATAAACATAATGCTCATAGACCTCCTCAATAATTAAATCTCTCTCCCATGGGGGTAGTTCATGATCCTCCTAATGCAAAAAAAGTACTTGGTTAACATTATCCATGTCAGCTCTCTCCCCAAGTACCTCCAAATATGAGTGTTCCTCATGCTAAACCCTCACATGAGGTTCCTCCACCACATAAGTAGTTACACCATCCATATACAACTGATCGTCTTACATGTAGGATGAAGGATGTAACTCACTCAACTCCTCATGAAGTTGATCATTCTGCATCTCTAATTCTTGAAGGGCCTTTTGTGTACTCTTCAAGGAATCATGGGTTATCTCAAGCTCATGAGTGAGCTTGTCAACGTTTCCTTCTTCTTCTCATATTGCACCATGTTAAACTTCAGCAATCATGAGAACATGATTTATATCGAAAAGCAGGCATAGATAGTCTACTTGCATTACTGCCACTGTTTCTCTAAGTGCTAGAAGATATGCAATTGAAGGTTCTTCTCCATATCTTTATTTTGTCCCTAAAGATCCCCAACAAAATTATGCCACTAATGTTTTCGTATCATCACATTGCTTCAAGGATTCCATAATATTTTCTTTGCTTACCTTTAGTTGTCCTATCAAATGATGTGGCTCATGGGGAAAATTCCCCACTAAATTTTCTTATTTGTTTCCATTGCCATCCTCACCAAAATCATTTTCTTTCCCCGCATTCTCTACTTCTTCACATTCTTCAATTGGAAGGAACAATGGTGGAAGAAGAGTTTCTTTATGTTTCCTTGTTTGGGTTTCCAACAAACTTGCATTCACATCTCTTTGAAACCACTCATTTCCCAAATCTTGATTCTTGTTTACATCTTCTAAGGGCTGATATAAAAACCAGAATGCTTCTGGCATGAATCCACAACACATAATTCATCTTTAACATCCAAATCAACATTTGAATATTCTACAATACCATTATCCTTATGTGAAATGGTTGTTATATCATGACAATGCAAGGAATTATGATTGTTAGAAAAATTAGAATTGCAAACATACATTTGTGCTATGCTTCCATCCTTTATGTAGTTGGCATGAGCTTCATAGTGAAGCTATGATAGGGAATGGGAGCCTGATTTTTGTTCTTCATGTGCAGCTCCTACAGATCTTTCTCCCATCTTACAACCATCATGAAGTGACTTGCGCTCCTCATGGAGAGATTCTTCTTCAAGCTCATCACCAATAGGACTAGGTGTCTTATTGTTTGGACAAATCAAATAACATGGTTTTTCCTTCAATGGATTGTAGCTCTCCTCATTTACATTTAAAGCATGAACAAAGACAATGGATTTACTTCCTTCTAAACCAATCACATGATAGGAACCTTTGGATGCTCCTTTTCTAGAGAAACCAAACATCTTCTCCATAAGTTTTGATCTAGAGAATTCCGGTAGTAAGGTTTGACACTGCTGCAAGTTATTATCTATCTTCTATTGTGACTAATCCAAGTTCTTCAATAGCCTTGTCCATTTAGGTTTCTCCTTTTCCATGGGAAATACTGGAAGGGAAGGGGATTACATTTTTCCATTTATAGGTTTATCCATTGAATAAATTCATCTTCAATTTTGTATATGATGTCACAAAAGGAATCATCCAAATCATATGGATTATGCAAGACTTCATCTCTTTCATCATCTTCCACCGAAGAAATGAAATCGTCTTCAAAAAATGACTCTCCCCATGATAATCTCACCTTAAATTCCCATGCATACAGCTAGAACATGTCATCACCAGTTACATCCATATCTGCCAATATTATTCTAATTTTATTTAGTTCCCATAGCTGTCGAGGAACATGCTTTGATACCACTATAATATACCTAATTAAAACTAGGAATATTAGCTCAAAATTTCCAATGGTAATTTTGTTAAGTTTCAACTTAATCCCAAATAGTGGCTTATGAAGGCTTATGACATGTTCCAATTTTTTATTTGATTAATTAAATGTTGTCAAATAATGATGTGCATCCCATAGGATATACTATGAGCCACCCTAATATACCCAAATAAGATTTGATGTAACGTTTAGGTGGTTGGTTATTAATTCGAGTTCATAACTTTGTTCAAACAGTTTGTATGCAACCTCCTTAGCATCGATTGAGAAAAATTGGAAGTACCAAACATATCATCCAATTCAAGGAAGAGTCTTGGCTCAATATATATATATGTGTGTGTGTGTGTGTGTGTGTGTGTGTGTGTGTGTGTGTGTATGTATGTATGTATGTATGTATAGTTTAATCAAGCATGAATAGGCCCCACAAGCATCAATTCGAATCTAGGAAGACTAGCTCAAAATTAGGTACAAACATCCTCAAATAAACCCAATCCATTCACTAACAACCTTCATGGATCTCTAATGAAAGTTTAATTCACATTGCATTAAGATTACATAGCCATAACAATATATTTGCACATACATTTACTAAAAACATGAATATTAAGCACATTATGCAAGAAAACACTATAAATATTTATTATGAACTGTAGGGAATAGTAATAACACTGATTAAAACAATATATGTTCTTACAACAACTCGAAACTCATGAATTATAGAGGTATTACTCTTGGTCATTTAGAAACCTTCTTATTAACCATTCGTGTTTTCATTGATGTCAAAGTACACTTGATGATGTTAATCAAGAAGAATACAACCTTGATTATTGTTTGAATAAGTATATACAAAAAAATGGTATTAAATTGAGCACATAGATTTGTGGACAAACACACAACTCACAATATAGATCACACAATTTACTCAGTTATTGAAGAATGAAACAGTACAAAAATGGCTTGTAGCTGTGAATGCTTTTCATTAATCAAAGAGTAATTAGATAATAATCACAATGAAGTACAATGGATTAAATAACCACATGCAATTCAAATCTACATGAGGAAATTCGAATTGATTAGACTCTACTTGTTTGCAGGTAACTAAGACCTTGTCTAAATCAATATCGGAGGACTCAATAGTTAACTAACCTTGTCTACATTAGAGGAAATTTCAATTTAAAATGGGCCTTCCAAAAATAATACAAATTCCATGTCATCATGTATTAGCCAATCAAAATGCTTTAAAATTAAAAAAGGGAGAACCTCTTAAACAATTTTTTAATATAAATTTGGGGATAGGTATCATAAAAAAAACTACTTTTTTGTTCGTATTTTCGACATATCTCCCTGTGTTTTTACTCAAATTTAGATAGGGAGAGCTCCTTGGATGTGGAATTAAATTCCGAATCCAACTATTACCCACTTGGCATACTTTTGACGGGCCTCGCTACCCCAAAAACAAGAAATACCTGAAAAACGTGATGATGATGTCATCATCACATTTTTTCAGGTATTTCTTGTTTTTGGGGTAGCGGGGCCCATAAAAAGTATGCCAAGTGGGTAATAGTTGGATTCGGAATTTAATTCCACATCCAACAAGCTCTTCCGATCGAAATTTGAGTAAAAACACAAGGAGATATGTCGAAAATACGAACAAAAAAGTAGGTTTTTCTTTTCTTCCTCCAAAATTAATAAATATTATTTTATTATTTTAACTATTATTTTATTAATTTTCCTTAGGAGGCCCATTTTGAGTCGAAATTTCCTCTAATGAACCATAACTGAAGTTCACCGAAGTTATAAAACACAACTCAAGTGTTACATTCAGTGTTGAATAAGGCTAACTAACTGTGGTAGGTGAGAAATGTGCCCCTCCTGAGTGCAGCCATGTAAACCTAGTGCTAACTGAATGTAGAGGACTAGAACTGAATGTAACTGACTCCTAACTTAGTTTGACTAGTCATCAACTGAACTAAACTGACCTTGGTTGGTTTCGGCACTCCTAGTGGCTCCTAAATTGTAGGGATTGGTCTAGGAGGCTCCTAAACTGATGCAATCGAGTGCAATTAGTGGCAGTAGGCCTCAATTAGTGTTCCCCACACTTTAGTAACTAAAACATGTTCCCCAATTAGGCCAAGTGGACCCAATGGTGCTAGTGACGAAAAATAGACTGGATGGACCCCCGATTTAGATATGACTTCTGATTTAGACATATGACCAAATTGGACAAGGGAGGATTAATAATCCTAACACCCCCCCTGAATGCTAACTTTGACAATCTATGGGCCCTGGTGACTAAGACCATAGTTCACCCATTACATCAAGTAAAGTAAATTAACTGCTTGAAAACAAGGTGCTGGGAAAAAACCACATGGGAAAAAATCCCCCCCTCTAATTAAGCAGGTAGAATTAGGATCAATTTGGTTATTCTGTGCACAGGTATCCTAGGGCCTAGCATGTGAACATCTCCATCATTATGTCTGGAGGAATATTCCTCTTTGGAAGAAGAATGATATGTTCAAATAAATAAAAAAATATAGACAGCTGCTAGATGAACACTGGACCCATGTACAGCAACTGAAGTCAACTGATAAATGAGAAAATGTTCTTGAGGATTCAGAACATGTAAGGAACACTCAAGAAACTGATATGTTGAAGCCATGAATAGAAAACCATGAGTGGTAAGAACAACCCCAAGTGTTAGGAGCAAGTGTCCAGGCGGATGCAGAAAATCTTCCTCTTTACCAGTTCTATGAGGAGATGAGCATGTGATCAATGGTAGAGAAGCACTGGGACTGTTGAGAGCGAATGCTTGAGCTCCATAGTCTGATATAGCTTCTGGAATAGCTAATGAATCACATAATAAAATATCAGCAACCTCATATGAGGAAACTAACACCAAATCCCCATCAACAGTTTTGAAGAGAAAGTGCGGTACTTGATGTTTCACACCGGAATTAGTGAGAGTAGCTACAAGCATGACTGAAAGCTCTTGGATTTTAAAATATGAACCAAATAATATCAGATCAGAAAGTAAATCAGATCTAAATAGGCTCACAACAGATCCAAAATTGTGAAATGAAATCAACTCCCCAGCAATAGTTTTGTAGGAGACTTGCGGTACTTGTTTCTTCACACCGTTGATGAGAACAGCTACAAGCAGTACTAAAATATTATGAATTTAATATATTAAGCCAATAAATATCAGATAATATCTAAATAAGATCATACCATATCCAATAAGGTTAATATCCGATTCAAATAAATGGTTAACCGAGACGATGGATGCACAGCTTTCTTCTTCTTCAAAATTCTAAATTTTGGTGCATGCAATTGCAGGAATTTGCTGGAAAATCATAGATCATGGGGAGTGAATGGATCACTCTGGTAGTTTGGTATTTCTTCCAAAATATCCAAGGTATCACATATTTTCACACCAACAACAACATTAGAGGGATAAAAATCAAATTTCTCTTCACTTTCGGAAGCAATTACTGGTAAATTTTCCACACAATTCAAAGGAAAATCACCGGTGAATGTTTGCATGAAAGTGCAGCAGTGTTTTTCTTCAATATAATAGATTCAAATGTATTATTATGTTTCAGAAATATGAGGAGATGAGATATCAGATATCTCATGAACTTTTGGAGCATCAGGAGAAGGAGTCATTGCATGGAGATTGTCTTCAATTCGAATTGACTGTGTAGAAGATTTTGCTTCTTCTTCATTTTGAACAACTTCATTAGAGAGAGTGGAGGTTGAGAATTTTGTATCAAGAGTGCTTATGGTGTTGGATATTCTCTCCAAAGTGCTATTATGATCCTCATCAATCACTCCAAAGGTTCTGTCCAATCTTGTCCAGAGTTCCTTCGGGTCTTCAATAGATCTAATGAGGTAGCGCAAGCTAGGATAAAGACCTAGTGCTATTCTTCCAAAATATCCATCACATTTATTTAGACAGTCATTCTCACTAAAACACTCTTTACCGAATCCAATAGACACCCGATAGAGACCTCGTCTCATCAGTGATGAAATCATCTTCTTCTTTCATTCTGAATAGTTTGAGGACAGGGTGAGAAGAGGAACTGATGAATCCATTCGAAGTTGTACCTACAAAAACACAAAAGGGGGATCGTAAGGTTGACAGCCTACACATTTCAGGTTTTCATCACACCCATCATAGTTGATCAAGTAAGCTTGATCAACAATTCATTTACTTGGGATATTAAGTGGTAAACCTTCTGCTTCTAGTGCAGAGCTGGAAGGAGAAATTTTGCTAAAAAATGATCCAGTAGGAGATCTGAGGAGGAGAAGTGCCTTGTCCACTGAGGCTCTAATACCATATTAAATTGAGCACATAGATCTATGGAAAAACACACAACTCACAATATATATCACACAATTTACTCAGTTATTGAAGAATGAAACAATTCAAAAATGGCTTGCAGCTGTGAATGCTTTTCATTAATCAAAGAGTAATTAGATGATAATTAGAATTAAGTACAATGGATTAAATAGCCACATGTAATTCTAATCCACATGAGGAAATTTGAATTGATTAGACTCTACTTGACTGTAGGTAACTAAGACCTTGTCTAAATCACTATCGGAGGACTCAATAGTTAATTGACCTTGTCTAAACCATAACCAGAGTTCATCAGATTTCTAAAACACAACTCAAGTGTTACATTCAGTGTTGACTAAGGCTAACTGACTATGGTAGGTGATAAATGCACCCCTTCTAAGTGCAGCCATGTAAACCTAGCACTAACTGAATGTAGAGAACTAGAACTGAATGTAACTGACTCCTAACTTAGCTTAACTAGTCATCAGCTGAACTGAACTAACCTTGGTTGGTTTCGGCACTCCCAGTGGCTCCTAAATTGTAGGGATTGGTTTAGGAGGCTCCTAAACTGATGCAATCAAGTGCAATCAGTGGCAGTAGGCCTCAATTAGTGTTCCCCACACTTTAGTAACTAAAACATGTGCCCAAATTAGGCCAAGTGGACCCAATGGTGCTAGTGACTAAAAATAGACTGGATGGACTCCCGATTTAGACATATGACCAAATTGGACAAGGGAGAATTAATAATCCTAAAAAAGGCTACCTATCACCGCAATATGAATGGGTACATGTTGTGCACATATTGGAATTATGTGCAATAATAAAGAATATTAAAATGCACAGAAAATGACCTAGTTGGATCAAATTCATTATATTGGGAAAACTTGACCAGGAAGAAAGGGGTAGTTGACATAAAGAACCCAATACTTGTGGACAAAGCAATCCAAGAAAAAAAAATAGTGATATAAATAAAAAGGAGATAAAGGTGAAAAAGGTGTGCCATGGAGAAGCAGTAGTATTATGTATTTCCAAGTTTTGTTTAGTGGGGATTTAATGGCTCATTGATCCAGAAGAAAGAAACATCAAGGAGCTAAGTATGTAGAACTGAAGAGAATAACAATAAACAATGCATATAATTAGAGTAGTGTGTTTAATTAGATCAATGAGAAAAAATGAAGCAGAATATACAACAAGTGGATTGGTACACAAGACTAGAGAAGAGTACACAAAAGTGGAGCAGTGCACAGACATTAAAGCATAACAACTATGCAAAATTGAAGTAGAGCACTGTTGTAAGGTAAAGTGTTCCTATGACTGGGCTAACAATGTCACCAATGTACTGGTAATTTTAATTAGACTATAGAAAAGTGCATTCAGATATAAATCAAGATTATACTAAGAAAGAATGAAGCATAGTTTAATGAATTGGGAAAACATACCTTTCGTTGAAGGTTGA
Source organism: Pseudotsuga menziesii (assembly GCA_001517045.1). Lineage (NCBI taxonomy): Eukaryota > Viridiplantae > Streptophyta > Pinopsida > Pinales > Pinaceae > Pseudotsuga > Pseudotsuga menziesii. The sequence goes on from LPNX011039353.1 coordinate 50,092, forward strand.
TCCTATCTTGAAAACTTTATCCAAGCCACTCCTCAATAAACTGCCTCAACGCCTACAAAAGACAAGCACCTTTAGATATTGTAAACATATGAGATATGAACATATACAAGAATTCGAAACTTAGTACAAGATCATATTCATGAACATATAACATCAATTGCCAAAGAGTATGCACCATCAATTGGGAAGGAAATAATTTTTTATTAACATAAATATTGAATCAAATACAATCACCTCAACCTAATCTTTGCTTCTTGAATCCTAGTTATGGTTGTCCTTGCTCCTCTTCCCCAACAGGATTCCTCTAGCATAACATTATCTCTCAAAACGGTATCCCCTTCCTCTAGCCTCTCTCATATTTTATGGAAAACTTAGAATAGAAATTACAATAGAGTAGTTGGGAGAGGTGGGGTGGTTACAATATCGACCCCAACCACCTTCTAATTAATTTTTATTTTTATTTTTAACGCATTTTTAAGGGACATGCAAGTATAACAAAGGAAAACTACATGTAACGCACACATTTCCTTAAGGAAACTCGCATGTGTAACTTTTGAGATAAAACACGAGTTTGATAGTGACAACATGTGTGTAATACACAAGTTGCTAGACTGAAAGTCACGTGCATGTATTAAACTTGGAACAAAAAAGTGTGAACACTGGAGTAAAAATTAGATGATCCAGAACATATCCTTCTATATCCATTAGTCTCTTCAATCCAAGTTGTCCTTTTTCGTGATGAAACATTCAATATCATCGCTTAGATGGAGAAGTGTCGATGGGGGGGATTCTCCCATCAAGAGGTAGTTAGAAATGCCACTAAGCCAATACATCCTAGAGTGAAAACCAAGAGGACTTTCCATGACTATATCAATGGTATTTAGCCCCAAAATAAACACTCTACATAGTATAGCCCCAAAAACTTGGCCTTTATAATAAAAATAAAGAAATATCTCTCTCCAGTATGGCTAGAAAGCAAGCATCTAACACTATGATGTGTAACAGCAGGAAAAAACTTCATCTTTTGTGCATCAATGAAATAGCCATAAATTCTACAAATCACATCAAATTAAAAAAAGAATGCCTCCAGGTCCTCGCTAGCTAGATCATGAAAGTTTGGCGGAGTATAAGGAGGGATATTATTCATTTGTGTTATTCCTATGGGTTATTTGATTGAGAACTCAAAGGAAACAATTCCTTCTTGGTTGGAACCTATTATTTCTTATTTTTCCATGTTGTACAAAGGATTAGTGGGAGGTGTCCCTCCTTGTACCATAGACTCCTCGAAGGAAATTTTTTGTACTGAAAACTTTGGTTCTTTGACTAGATTTTTCTGAAAGTCTGTATCAGGTTACCTTCTGATGAATTCTTTTTTATCTGCAATAGAAGGAAAAAATTATGCTTATGTTGCATAAATATCTTCCTCCATTGAATCAATTGCAAGAGCTTTCTGTTGGTGCAAACCCCACCAACAAAACCTCAGTCGACAGGGGTTCCCACTCTGTCAACACTCAACTCACCGTGATATCCCTGAGCACTGAACCAGACATGTTTTACCCTCTCTGATGACACCCGCGAAGCGGATGAAGTCTCACCCGAGATGTTCAAGGGAGGGCTGACAGAACCAAGTTTCTACAAAACAGAAGAGGACTATGTGCATCATCAATTCATCAACTTATCTACCGGATCGAACTATTTTCTTAAGTATTAACAGAACCATTCATCATTTCTTTTTGCAGATCACATCATTCATTCATAACCATAACAGACCTACAGGTGCGACAGCATATCTAGAAAGATAACATTATTCATAAGCAATAAACATAACATCATAGATCCATGTCGTCGATTCACTTCACATTCATTATTAGGTTCATAGAACAGGAAAACAGAAAGAGAAAAAAAGATAACAACAGTTCAGATCAACCTCCTTCTTATCATATTAGCTTCTATGCAATCAACCACAGATCCAAAACAGACAACACTGATTCATTCTATTATTCTCTGATGTTCACATTTACAATTATTCTTCTAGTTATAGGCTTGCGCCTTTACATTCATGGTCCACTTGGATGATTTTATAACTAATTCTTAACTGACTCTACCAACTAATGACCAATATCCATAAAATATGGTCAAAAAGTACAAAAAGCGACAAAAAATATTCAAAAGTAGTCTATCTTCCACCTTGCATGCTATCTTTTCCTTGCGTGGAATACACGATGATGCAAAACTAACTGATCCACAACCCCTTTCCAACATTCACCCAACACAATCTTGTGGCTTGCCCTTGAGCCACATCAGTTGGACATGGTGTACTCGTTGATTTTCAGCTTGAAGTCTTCATACTGCTGACTTCTTTCTTTTACCTACGTTTTAATTTTCTCAGTAAGGTCCTGAATTCTAAGTAAATCCTGCTTTAATGGGTGCTACACCATATTTGCATTCAATTCCTTCTTACCCTCCTTCACAGCCTGCAGTGCAGCGACTGCTTTCACCGACAATTGGGCTCCAATTTCTTGGAACTCGTCGAGATGGTCATTGCACTTTCATTGGCGCTCCTGAGCCTTTTCAACTCGTTGCTGTAGCTCCTTTAAATCTATTGACCATGTGATCTGAAAAATTGGTGGCATTGTCCTCAATTCCATCTCCAGTGTTGCCAACTTGCCCTCAGTTTCCTGTAACTTCTTTGTTAGTTTCTCTAACTATTCATCTTGAACGACACTACCCAAGTAATATTTTTGGGATATTAAGTAATATTTCTCCACGTCATCACCTAAGTAATATTTTTGGGATATTGCTCCATTTCTTTGAACTGTATCGTGATCTCATCGAAGGAGCCCTTCCATTTCGTAACTTGCTCGGGTGGTGTGTCTGGGTAGACCAGAGCGTTCAAAATAATGTTGTCCTATTGTAACTACGCGATAAATTCCCCGAGTTATTTTGCCTTTGCCACTACATCCAACTTCACGATGCTTTCATGGATATGCTGAAAAGCTTCCGTAATGGCCTCTTCCACTTCCCCATGACTAGAAAAAAGGTACACCTTTTCAATAACAAGGAAACCAGTTTCTTTCTTTAGCTCTATGATTTCTTCTACAGTCTTCATCTTTAGCTCCACTTGTTCCTTCTTCAGTGCCTTAATTTCTTGCGCTGTGTTGACCGTCAATGTTTCCTTTTCATAGCGCAATTCCTCTACCTCTTTTCGTAGCGCCTCCTCTTCCTCTTGTGACTACAAGTATTGGTCGTTGATATCCTTCTATCGATCAGCCAAATCCTAATTGGCAACGCACTGCATGTATACTAAGGTCTGGGTGGACAACTTATTGATATACACCGTAATGCTCTGCAGCTGCTACAGTGAGGTGAGGAATTCATGTTCTCTCGTCCAACATCAACTGTAGTCGAGGGAATCTGAACACTCCGAACTCATGGTTCAGTGCTAATTGACACATAGTCTTGCACATCTGCGCTCTCTAGTGTGCATTTCAAAACAACATTATGTACAGAATTCAACTGGGATCTTACCTCCACAAATCCCTCCTATGCATACCTCTTCATTTCCTTGGCGGCTGCATCTCTTGCGTCATTTAAATCCTTGATTAGCCTTTATAGTTGTGCCTCCATTGCCAAAATTGTGTTGCTTCCTGCATCCTGCTCCATTTTCCTCTTAGTCCTTATCTCCTTAAGGATGTGTTGTGCCTCTGGGTCAGTGGGAGTCTCTGTTGATGATTCACCATTAGAGTCATGGTGACTTTGTTCGCCATCTCTTCGCATAGGATCTTCAGGTGCATCTTTTGGTGGTCTTGCTGATAGTTCAGTAGCGCTAACTGAATCCCACCATGCTGCAGGCCAATCATCAATTTTTGCATCCAATTCCTCATTTTTTACCTTGTAAGACATGGGAAACCATTGTTTATTTGGATTGCATCGAGCTTGCACATGAATGGTATGCGGTCCTATGGTGAACCAAGCAATCCTTTGATGTTTAGTTAGAGCCTCATTGGTCAGTCGAGGAACTTTTACAGCTGTTTCCTGCAGCGCTTCCCAGTAGACCCAAAATTGGATCGCGCAATCCTATTATCTAGTAGGATACTCGACCCACCACATATTTTGATAGCGTGCACCCTTGCGCACCTTAACTACTTCAACTTCCATCCCCTGGTAATCCACTGGCTCCATCCAAGCCACTAATGCAATGAGGATCAGTAGCCAGCTGTATGTGAAAGTCCTCTCTCCGGCCTGTATCTCTACCTCGTCCTCTGTCAACTGGTTCAACAAGAAGAGTGTCCAGTTCATTTGCACCCCTTTTGTGCATTGTTCAACGCACACAATCACCCCTAAAGTGCACTATATGGGCCAATTCTTATGGAAAATCTTACTGGCTAAGATTCTAGCGCCGATACGTATCACCGGGTCATTGATGCTATCAATGCAATGCGCTCTGCCATCGGGATGCAAATCATACTTCATATTCAACCGTACAACAAGTTTCTTATCATTATCTCTGCCTTTGAATTATTGCGATGGGTTTGGCCCATATTTTGGCAACCCCGTGATGTTTGCAATCAAGTCCACCATGATTGGGACTGGTGTATCCAACCACAACGTCCTGCCATGGAAGCAGGCCGAAATTTACCTGACGCATGCATTTTATTCATTCAACTGCCCAAAATGTGGCATGTTGATGAGCCCTAGCAACCCATCTTTATCCAACCCCTGCATCCATGCCTATGGGATACAAACTATGGGTCCTCCTGCAGCTGAGGGAAAAGACTGATAAGGATCATTTTATACATCCTGTAATGCAAACAGGTCATGATCATCATAATTCATCTTCATCAATGCTGGGACAATATTTGTGTTGCACATCATCCCTTTTGGTAGCGATGGCATCTTTGGCTGATACTTATGATTCTTACTTAGCCGCCTAGTCTATGCACTGAGTCGGGTGGGAGAAATGTAGCCCGAAATGTCCTTAACGGAGACCCCGGTTCAAACTGCTAACTCCACATCACCAAAGCTAGATGGCTCCATCTATGTGGCTGCATCTTCTTGCGCCTTACAATGGTCTTGTCTGTTGCTTCGTCAGCGCGGAAGAGCTAGGATTTTGCGCCTGCCACTTCTTACTCATGATCGACAATGATCCGAACGACATACTGGAAACTTTCTCAACAATGGTGACTGGTCTGATTAGCGATTCCCTCTCACTCGAAATATCTACTGTGTCTAGGGTGCCCTTCATTCCGCGACAATTCCCCACAATGTTCTAATAGTCACACACCCTCTTCCTTACTCTGCAACTCACAGAATTCACTCAGTCACTTTGGATTTTAACTCAGTGCAACAATTCTTGCAACTCAACTTATCTCAGTGGTGCTTTCAACCCATTTCGAGCACCTTCTTATAGCAGCAAGTCGATCCATCCGCATGATTACCAAATTAAACGTGGCCATCATGACCAAATCATGCATTTACTACCCGAATCCACCGCCAATCCTGTCAACCCAACGATCGGATCCACCATCAATGTGCATCACTTCAATAAGCACCATCGGTTAACTGTTTTAACTATTATTCATTTATTGTTGATTTGACTACATCGTGACCATGTTGCTGTTGTGACAGATCTTACTAACTGCGCTATTGACTCCCCTACTTGTGCATCCACTTCCTCCTGGTGTGCCCTTCCTCTAGCTATCTATTCTTCCTATTTATTTATTTATATTTTATTTATTTATTTTTTTTAGTGCGAAATGCCTTAAGCATCACGTGGTTTTGTCCTTGTCCTATAGGGCTTTAGGTGGCTACCATTCACAAGTTTTGGCAGCATCGCTCTGTCTAATTGATGCAGTTGAACTGCCCCCCAGAAGTAATGGAATTAACAAGATATGGACCGAGCCAATGCATATGTAACTTACCTAGATGCTTCATGAACTTCTTGTTATATAGCAGCACCAAAACTCCTTGCTGCAACTGTTTGTTCTTGATGTGGCGATCATGCCAAGCCTTCTATCGATCCTTCTCGATGCGCTGATGGAATCCTGGGATAAAACAGTCTTCTTCGAGCTGTACCAACTATGCCACATGCTCCTCTAGCGCTGTTGCATTATCCATGCCTATCGCGGATGGAATGCATAGACTGGGAACCATGTATTCCATAGGCATGATTTCCTCTTGCCCATATACCAATTTGAATGGTGTTTGTCCCATCAATATCTTGCAAGTGGTGTGATATGCGCACAGTACTGCAGAAATATTCAAGTCCCAGTCATCGCGGTTAGCATTACATACCTTTGTAAGCGCATGATCCAATATCTTGTTGAAAGCTTCAACTGTTCCATTTTCCTGTGGATGATATGGTGTACTTTTCTTATGTTGTATTTGCAATTCTTCTTTCATCACGCTTACTGTGCGATAGATGAAATGACTACCCTGGTCACTTATCAATATCCTTGGGCATCCAAACCATGTTACAATATTATCAAATAAGAACCTGGCTGTAGTCTTAGCGGTGCATTCCATGACTGGTGCAACCTCCGCCCATCATGTCAGATAGTATGTTGCTGTGATTATATATCATGCACCAGTTCTCTTCCCAGGTGAGTTGATTGGACCCACAAAATTCACAGCCCATTTATCAAAAGGTTGCAAGGTTACTTGCAGTACTAGCAACATCTCATCTTGCCACGATGGTTTCTAGTGCATTGACAGACATCACAACTCCATGCATAATCTATCATATTATTATGTAAGGTGGGCCACCAGAGACCTACACGAAGCACCTTTATCATAGTAGCTCATCCTCCATAGTGTCCACCAGTGACTCTTGCATGTGGTAGGACACAATGCCACAAAATATCATCTAAGCCAAGTTTTTATAACTGTCGAGCAATCAATTGAAAATTCAAGGCCTTGACTACCAACTGCTTCTTCTCGCTTGTTAAAAAATACTCTGATGTGAATCCTATTGCCAAGAATTGGATTATTTCTTCATAATAATCATCCACTATATCGACTCTGAACAGTTACGCATTCTGCAGTCCCTCGTCAATGTTGGTTGGTTCTTCGCCTGTCTCGATCCAAGATAGATGGTCAGGGCCAACATTCAAGTGACCCAACATCACAATTATCTCAAAATCAAACTTCTAAAAGAGCAAAAGCCAGCGGCATATCTTCCTCCCCAACACAATCTTATTGACCAGGTGCTTCAAAGTAGAACGGTCAGTAAACATCTTAAAATTCCCACCTAAGAGGTAATGGCTGAATTTTTGTAGTGCATATAACATCGCTAAACCTTCTCTCTCTATGGTCCTATAGTTCTTCTCAGTAAATGACAACTTCCGACTAGTGAAAGCAATCAGGTGATCAATATCTCCTTCTCCTGGCTACACGAACACTACTCCTAGCGCGACAGATGATGCATCGACATGGACATGGAACTCCTTGTTCTAGTATGGGAACACAAGTATGGGTGTCAAAGCCATCTTGGACTTTAGAATGTCAAAGCTTCCTTGACATTATGAACTCCAGACAAATGCAACATCTTTCTTCAATAGTTTCTCCACAGGAGTAGTAATCGCAGCATATCCTTTGATGAATTTATGACAATAGCCAGTGTGCCCCAGTGTTTCCCTAAGCATCTTCACATTTGTCAGTGGTGGCAAGCTCAAAATGAGTGTGATATTCGTAGGGTCAACCAACAATCCTTTCTTGCAAATAATGTGACCCAACATCCCAAAAGGTGTGCAGAAAATGCATTTCTTGGATTTCAGCGCAATCTGATGGTGTCGACATATTTCCAGCATCAGTCACAGGTTTTCCAGATGATCCTTGATGACACCATACATTGTTAGATCATCCATATTAACTTGTAGGAAATTCTGAATGAAATATTTGAATGCAGCGACAACAACCTGGTAAAATATTTCAGGTGCATTCTTCAACCCAAAAGGCATCATTGTGTATTGGAAAAAGCCCCATTCGGTGACAAATGTGGTTTTATGTCGATATTCTTTTGCATTTCTTATCTGGTGGTAGCCAGAAAATCCATATGTAAAAGAGTACATCTCTTGACCGCCTACTCATTCGAGTACTTCATCTATGTACGGTGTTGGAAATGGGTCATGCATACAGGCATCATTCAATTTTCTAAGGTCAACACATATTTAAACTTCACTGATTTTCTTGTCTTGGACCACCATATGAATGATCCATTCCAATTCTTCCACTGGCTCAATGATTCCAACATCCAACTTCCTATCTAACTCAGCTTTAACCTTCTCCTTGTATCGCGGATTCAAGAGATATCATCTCTGTCTTACTGGTTTCACTTCAGGCTTTAATGGAATATTCATCTCTCCCAGATCACCTAGTATTCCTTTCATTTCAGATATTTTGGTTGGAAACACATCTTGAAATTCATGCACCAGATCCGTGATCTTTGCCATAGTCTCTTCATCCCAGTAGTCCCCAACACTTGAAAATAATGGGTGCTCCTCTATCCCAATGTTAAATTTTCTGATCTTCAATGGCCGAGTCATGGGATTAGTCGGTATATATGGTGCTGCAACATCCCTACTCCCTTCTATTTCTAGAATATTGATATTCCATAGCTCATCGTCATCCTCTGGTTTTCCATACATATTGTAACATTCCATTATTGACTGCATGTGGCAATGCACATGTGCATCGACTGGATATTAAACCGGCACTACTTTTAATACCACATCCCGGATGAGTTGAAGTGCATTGTTGACATTGGGATTGGGATCTGTGAAACTAAATGTATGAGTAAAGCAAACCATCAGCTCCTCCCAAGTGGTTATTTCTCTATGCAACTCTATTGATATATACCATGACCTTGGCATTTCATACAAGGTGTGAATAAAGGCATGGACCCATTCATCCTTGGTCCCAATTCCCACAATGTTTGGCATTCCATTAAATGGCAGCTAGGGTCATTTCTCCCATCATACTTCCTAGTCTGATACACTTCTGTGTCACCAAAGAGAACTATCATCAACCATCGACACTACACCCATCCAGTAATTGTCGGTTTATGAGTCACCCACCAGTGTGCCAGAGTAGCCTTCAGTGCTTCCTCTAGCGCCAACAGTCACTACAGTTCTGATACCTTTTCTTTGAACTCCATCAAGAACGTAGACAGATCAGGTAGCCCTTCGTAAATTGGTAATTCAACAAATCTCAGTCACGACCTGGCACAACGACTGCGTGATCAAACCACACTTCTTTAATGATACCTCATGCATGCGGTTTTTCTAGTTCTCTAACGCATCGTCATAATCAGAATACCGGGAGATAGCACTGCACCAACCAAGTTCTCTGTCAGCAGTTGGGTGGATGTAATCTTCAAAATTTTTGTAGGCATGATCCCATCCTCTGAAAACTTCATCTTTCACTGGTTCAATATCTCTCCTTCCTTCATTTGGATCCACAGGAGCGATGACTCTGATGTCTTGATTCTCAAATGTCATCATTTGCTTCTTGAAGTTAATCATTGACATGCTATCATTATCCCATTTGATCCCTAGCAACCAACAACTTCAATTGCGTTGAAATCAACTTAGGTGAAGATACCTTCAACATACACAACCAGGTTCGACACACGTTCGATTGGTTGTACTTTATCCTAATTATCCAATCGCAACTGTACAGGGGACCAACCCAATGTTAGCCTCCCCATCTTTTTCCATGTCTTCTTTGTCAGAATATTCACATCTGAGCCTAGATTCAAAATGACTGAATCTACTTCATAGTCCCCAATTTGAATATTCATGAGAATCTCTTTTCCCATCTTTTTCTTGTGTAAAGAGTTCACTACGGAGTCCTTTCGCTCCTTACTCAGGTAGTGCAATAAATTTTCAATCTCAACCATAGCATCGGGATCTCATGCAAGCAACATACAACTCTTAAAGAAGTCCTGCAAGGTACCATGCTTCTGCGATGGTCTTGCCTCTAATGAAGAATCAAAAGCAGAGGGCATTTCATAGACAGGTGACTTACCAGGATTTCTTCTGATCACGTCCCGAGCTTCAAAGAACGTATATTTTTCACTTGTGATATCAAATGGCACCTTCTTCTTCCCAACCAATCGTTCCTGCGGGAAAGGTCCATCCTCTCCAGTCGTTACACATTTGTGGGTGATGATGGCAACGCCAAAATTCTTTGTTATGGGCTCTACTGATATCGTCGCAACTGTCGATCCTTGAGTTTGGTTCATTGGTAGATTCTGGTTCAATGGTGAATTCCGAGTTATTGGAAATTTCATTGGTTGATTCACAGTCTGAGCCTGAAGTGGAACTTGATTCCGAGCTTGGTTCTACAACTGATTATGGTTTTGTAGCTGATTTTGATTTTGCAACTGGTTCTGATTATGCAACTGAGGAACATTCTTATCCTGCCATATTGAGATTAGTTGTGGGAAGTTATCAATAGTATGATCAAGTGCAGTGCAGTATGTACATGAACACTACAAGTGTGGGAAATATCTCTGGTAATGTCCAAATACCCCACAATTGTAACTCTGGACAAGTCCGCGACCTCGTCCTCCTCCTCTTCCTTGGAATCCTCCTTGTTGCAGGTACTACAGCTGAGCCAATTGCTCTGGCAGGGGATTCAGTTGCTGCTAAACATAGTGTGCTGCTTGGATGTACTATGGCTGCAGTGGAGCCATTGACATCTGATTATATTGTGGTCGTGGTGAAAATTGTGGCTGTGGCGCAAAATGTGGTTGCGGCTATGACGCAATAAACTGCATCTGTGGCAGTGGTGTGTATTGCGATTGAGTTGGTGGTTGCACCACCTGTCGCTGCAGTTGTGATTGTTTTACTGCATGAGGATCTTCGCCCTTCACGTAGTAGGAGTCATATGTCCTCTGCTGGAGTAGGTCATAAGTATGACAATCTTTATCTTCATGCCTAAACAAGTGACAAAAAGTGTAGTATAAGCTCACTGGCTTCGTGACCATCTTCTTCTTTTAGCTACATTCATCGTGTCAATGCCCATATACTTGAAATATGCGACACCATGGTGCATTGCCGCAACTCAATGGGTTCGGTGCCCCAGATAGGAGATAATTTCTGAAGTTAGGGCAAGTATCTTTAGTGTGTCCATCTGCATGACAACGAGTGCACCAAATATCTTCATGATTTTCTTTCCCCTTCTTTCTCAGTCTGTGCTTTTTTCCTTAGAAGCATAATATCAGAGGCTATGTCATCTATATTTTGGCCAGTTAGTTGCTATTGATAATTATTGTAATTAAGTAGCTTTATTTCATCAGAGACAGTTTCATATGGAGTTGATGATCTATGTGGCATGAACTCTCTTTTAGAAAGACCATCATGGGAAAACTGTTGGAATGGAGTATCAGGAATATTTCTTCCTGGATGGAACAAGGTATCACCCTGTGGGTTAGTGGAGGTGAAACCAGGGCTACTTCTAGGGATAGACATCATGTATAAGGTTACTCCTTTTTTTATGATTTTTAGTCTCTCAAGTGTTTTTTTGTAGGCAGGGATTACTATGCTTCAAACATTGGTTTTCAGAATTATTCAATCAGTCCTCTCCTGACTTCATCTAGATTTTTTGCAAGAGTCCCTATAGGAACTTGTATAAATTTCATATGCCAATCCAACGTACGACCCCGAAGAGTAGTCGCCAGTTGGCCTTTCTTAACGTCGTCATTTGTGGCATGTCTGAATGTCCATACTGCCTCACATAGGAACCAATATTGCTCAAGATGATCAGTCCACTTTCCATGGAACAAATGTAACTTTGTATTGTCTCCCGTCATCCTAGGCCTTCTTCCTACATATGCTGATATACTACTAGAATGCTGCTGGAACGTCGGGCAAGTTGACGTGGAATTTGTGTTTCTTCCCGAATGTGGAGTAGTGTGTAGAGGCATGGGTACGTTGTTGTTGGGGTTTGATCTTAATTTTGTTCTAGGTGTAGTTTGGGTCTGGTTTTCCTCTTTCTCATTGCAGGGTTGCTTTGTCCCGTGTGGTATTCCTTCGCGGTCTTGTGTTTCTACCACAGTAGGACCTTCCCATGTGCTCTGCCTCTTCTCTTGTTGAAACCTTGGTCCTCCCCTCATAATACCACTATCTTCCTCTACTTCCCTCATAGTCTCATCAAAAATTGCACCCATTGTTAGAATAATCAACCCATAGTATTTACCCACTTAGACATTATTCCATTTATTTTGTCTTATTTGCCTAGTCCATGAGTCCCACCATGTGCAAGTTGTCAATTGCCTATCCATAGAGGTCAAACTTGCCATTATTGACTCATGGAGCGCTTTGGAAAGTCCTGGGAATCAAATCTGCTTTATTCCTGGCCTCCTAGGCACCCTTCTGCTTTTTCTGCTTTGTTGACTGCTTTTCAAATTTTTAAAGCACATAAGGAAAGCTAGACTAGGTGAGGTGAACCTGTTTTATTCCCCTTTCATCCTCCACTCTTTCCTCCATGCAAAAGCATGTATGAGCTGCCATTTGACCACTCTTTAGCTTGCCCATGCGCCCTTGCTAATTCGTGGGGTCCTTGATAGATTTGGGATCATCTTTTTACACCTATGGGGGATTTGCCTATTTTGGGTAAGCCTGCTTTATGCTAGATTTGGATGCTTCCTTATGCATTCGATTTGCTCATGTATTCTATATATTCAGTAGCCTATGTTATTACAGGGTTGGATATTGTACACTTAGTTAATATAATTTTGTGTTACAGCTCCATATTCAGTCTCCATTGTTGATAATTTGCATGATCAATTGTTAATTGCTGTGAGTGAAATTAATCTACTGCAGGCCTGAATTTCTACACCCATCTACCCCTTATCTTCCCATTCAACTCCCCCCTTTCATCATGGTATCCACTACCTCCGCACACCGAAATTCTACTACTTGAGGTGCATCTTCAGTATACCATTTTCACAAACAAGCATCTTAATTAAAAATTGTAGAGACAACAAGAACCTACCTCAGAGTCCGTTGAAAAATTCCCTTTCTGCCTCGCTATAGGACTTGCTGGTGTTGATTGTGAATTTAGTAATATATCCTTCTAGGATACTATCCATCCATAACTCAACAGCTCGCAATGCTTTGTTATCAGTTTCCTGTAGTTCCTGGATCAATTCAGGGGTCCATGATGTTGGCTCTCCTCCTTGGAAATTTGTCTTCTTGTATGTGAACCGTGCCAACCACTCGTATAGTATGATGGAAACTCATAGAAAAAGTACTTGTGAGGATCGTCATGTATGTATCTCGCCAACCACTTGTTCGTTGTTTGTCCAGGGTTCTGATTTTCTGCTTCAACAAATTCTCGTGGCTTCTGATGAAACCAACCTTGAATTTCTGGTTGCGTCGGATGCCACATATCCTCCTCAAGGTCCCAGAAATTGAACCATTTGTTGGCGCAAGCCCCACCAACAAAACCTCAGTTGACAGGAGTTCCCACTTTGTCGATGCTCAACTCGCCACGATCTCCCTGAGCGTCGAATCAGATAGGTTTTACCTTATCCAGAAACACCCGCGAAGCAGATGAAGTCTCACCTGAGATGTTTCAAGGGAGGGATGACGGAACCAAGTTTCTGCATAATAGAAGAGGACTATGTGCATCGACAATTCATCAACTTATCTACCATATCTGACTAGTTGCTTAAGTATTAACAGAACCATTCATCATTGCTTTTCGTAGATCACATCATTCATTCATAACCATAATAGAACGACAGGTGCGAGAACAGATCTAGAAAGATAACATTATTCATGAGAAATCAACATAGCACCATATATCCATGTCGTCGATTCACTTCACATTCATTATTGGGTTTGCAGAACAGGAAAAAAGAAAGAGACAAAAAGATAAAAAAAAAATGATAATAGCAGTTCAGATCAACCTCCTTCTTATCATATTAGCTTCTATGCAATCAACCACAGATCCAAAGCAGAGAACAATGATTCATTCTATCATTCTCTGAAGTTCACATTTACAATTTTGCTTTTACTTATAGGCTTGCTTCTTTACATTCATGGTCAACTTGGATGATTTTCTAACTAGTTCTTAACTGACTCTACCAACTAATGACCAATTTCCACAAAATATGATTAAAAAGTACAAAAAGTGACACAAAATATTCAAAAGTAGTCTATCTTCTGCCTTACGCATTATCTTTTCCTTGCGTGGTGTCTTCCGAGCTTGCGCAGCATCCGCAATGCTACACAACCAACTGATCCACAACCCCTTTCCAACACTTTCCCGTGTCCTTTACTTTTCACCCCCAAAATTTATCCTTCTTCCAGCTTTCCTACCAATTGGTTAGTAGAGTGTGTGGATCTTACAACACCGTGGAGTGAAGTAGTGGGACTTTCTTTTCTTGTTCCTCTAGAAAATCTACTCTTATTTCCTCTAAACTTATTCATGCAATTTTAATTTTTTTTTGAAAATAAAAACTTACTTCTTATCTTTATAGTTCCTAAATCTATACATATGGTACCAACACGACGAGGATTCGTAGAGACTCACTATAGTCAATGCGTAGGTTCTTACCTCTCATCTTACTATTTCTACTCCTCCAAGTCTAAAATGATAGTACTGTTGAAAACACTAAAATAAAAATAAAAATTAATTATGTGTGTGTGTGTGTTAGAAAATGTAACTAGTAAGGAAAAATAAAAATGTAAATAACACGAAAACACAACTATGAATTCTAAGACTAAATCCTTACCACTTTCTTGGAAACAAAGTAAAAAACATCAGCCAATTTATATGCCTAAATCCTATTACATTTTATTATCAATCTAGAGTACATAAACTTGCAAAGTGCAATCACTATCTATGCATAATTAGCCATTTCTAACACTCTACATCCTATACTAATTGAAATTAATTCTTATGTACAGGTAAATTTACTAATCAGTTCTCAAAATCAATACAAAACAAGTTCAAAAAAATTAAAGATTTAATTCCCTTGAGACCAATTGCTCTTAAATAATGATAATTGTGAATGATAATTGTAAAAATGTAGGTTACAACAATACTCTGTAATCAAGGATTACTTGCTAAAACAGGTACTTTGTTCCTTTCATATGAGTTAATTCTTGGATTTTATGCTCATAGATGAATACATATTCTATGGTAAGAAAATAAACACCCCACATCGAAAAAATTAACGCAATAATCGAAATTAACTAATCTAGAAAATAGAATCAATAAAGAAAGAAGAATGTAGTGTTACTTTTGAAACAAGGGGGCCCTCCTTCTCCATATTATGCTATAGGTACAAAATCAGATACTAAAAATAATTATCACACCACATATCTGAAGAAATATACCAAGATTTAGCTTTTGTAAATTACAAAGTACAAAAATTACAGTGTTCATGTATATCTTCGTCACTAACTCATCCGACCAATTGTTCATACATTTATTTTTATAATTTTTACATGTTTCAAAAAGAGGAACGCATATAATATCATCTACTGTGATCTCCAAGAAGATAATATTGATGCCACATATATAAGATCTTCTTCTAAGAAAAACAAAGGACAACTATAGTCTTTGTTAGAATATGTAATGATGACTTCTGTGATATATTGGTAAAATATCATTAAAGGCATAAAATAACTCTAAAATTATAAAATAGAGTTATCCCACAGGCATCATTGTAATTATACCATTTGTAACCATTATGTATATAAAGTGGTTAAAATTCATTTATCCCACACGTGTTATGGGATGTGTTGTAATCCAAACATCTTGGTATATAAGAGAAGTGAATGAAAACCTTTTGGGTATGTGTTGATTGTAGTTCATCACACATCACATGTTGTGTATGTCATTTGTACACACATTATTGTGACATGATTGGGCGATGGAGCTTGATGTGATGCATATGTGAGGATTTCATGTAATTTTGGAGATATATTTTCAGAATAATGGAATATGTAACCCTTCTTGTGGATGCGGTCCATATTGGTTGGACCATGTATATTGGTGTTCTCTTGTTGTTCTTGTTTCTCCAATTTTATTTCATTTTTTACATTGCTTGGTAGATAGAAGGATAGATTAGTATTTTTTTCCATGCTTTATATTTTTTTATGATATTATTTTATATATTCACAATATTCTAACATGGTATTAGAGCAGGTTGTTATGCTCTATCTTTTTCGATAATTTTTTTATTTTATCATTATTTTTAAGCAACATATGCTCATGATTTTACTTGGGATATTCAGATTTTGTATTTTTGTGACACAATCTACAATACCCAAGTGGTACTTTTATAGATATGGGATTTATTATACATATTTGAATTTTTTGTTTCAAACCCTGACCCTTGTGAAGTGTTTAAGGTAAAATTGGGAAGCAAATTTCATATCATTTTTTGACACATTTTGTGTAGATTTTGAAGAGAGAAATTTCCTATTTGCATTACTCTCACAAAAATACTCTATTTCAGAAAAAAAATTGTCTTGTTTGGACTTCGGACGGTAGAGATATCACTATTTTGAAATCAATTATTTTCTATTTTTTTGTGACGGTCGCATGAACTGAAAAGTGAATATGTGTTTACCAAGCACCCAGATTTTTGTTCCATTTGCATGTGTGGATGAAAAACTAATTTTCCGATTCCGAAAATGGGCTATAATAAAAAATCTAGGAAATATTGACTAAGTTATGGTCATTTTAAATTTTATGTTTTTTTTCTTTCAATTTTCTATTGCATAGTGATAGATCCATCTTTTAGCAACTATTGGGATTAAGTTTTGGCGAGAAATTTATTTTTTTATTCATTTCTTATTTTGAACTTCTTGTCATGAGATTCTTTATCTCATTGAATTAGAGGTTTTGTTCGTATTCATCATGTTTACGGAGGTTATCTTGTTCTTGTTTTACTTGTATCTAACATTATGTGTGGAAGACGTTTTGACATTTCTAGGAACATAAATCTTTAGTATGGTAATGGCGACATCAAGAAATGAACCTATGCTTAGATATTATTTACTTGATGGCTATATTTTCATATCTATAAGTGATATCATTGTTTTATTTGATCAATTTTTCATTCAATGTTCTAACATGGTCTCACTCTTCTAATAATGATAATGATGCTTCTATATGTGTTACCTTGTTATCATTATTTACATGTTATTGTTGAATTTTGTGTGAAATCAATTTCATTTATTTTATAAGAGAGAATTTTATGATCATTATATGCTCTTGATAATTAATTTTTTGAATAAAATCAATTTTTTGAGAATATATGTGATATCATATTTTGTCTTGTCATAAGTTCTTTAATTGGGGTATAGTTTCTTTTTAATGTACTGTAGAGATTCTATATAGTTCATGTGTTGTTTGTATCTAACATTCCTATATGGAAGCATTAACATGTGTTTCTTGTCTCTAACATTCTTATATGGACGAATTGACATTTCTAGGGCCTTTCATCTCTTGCACATTAACATGATGTCAATAAGAAATGAACCCATGATTATTGTCATTAGTGACTTATCATTTCATAATTTTTATAGGTGATATCATGGGTTGATCATAATTTTCTATATGTTGATCATGTTAAACCTTTTGATCTATTTTAATATATATCATGTCATGTTTATTTCTATCGACTTTTACTCAATATTTAAATGGATTTGAACAATCTTATAATCTTGAAATCTTTCTCATGAGCATTGTGTTCTTGTTGCATTGAGATTTTTGTTCTTATGATTGTAAATGTTTTCTTATTGCTACTTGTCTCTAACGCTCCTATCTAGAACCATTGCCATGTGTTGATTGTCTCTAATGTTCCATATGGAAGCATTGACATTTTCAGGGCATTCATCTCTTGCATATTAACATGGTGTTAACAAGAAATGAACCTATGTTTAAGATTAGTTGGTTGATGACTGTTTTTTCATATATTTAAGTGATATATTGGATCATTATTTTATCTTGGTATCTATTATACTCACTCATGTTTATGCTCCTATATCTATTATATCATGTCATCTGTTTTTTTATAATATTTTGCTCAAAATTTATATGGGCTTGCATAGAAGCGATATCATAGATGCAATTCATGTTATTTATATGTTCTTGAGAAATGTCATTTTATCATCTCTTATATTTTTTGGAGTTGTCATATTTATTATATGCTTTACTCTTTGTATTTATTTTGTGTAGATTAGCTATCTATGTTGTGGGATAGCTTGCTTCTGTTATTCCTTCCTTGTTTACGTATATGATAGTTGCGGATCTCTAGTTTTTTAGCATTGTTCTTCTTTTTAGCTTATCCTTGACTACAAAAAATATGGTTGATGTTAAGAAGGAATGTAATGTTGTATTTTTATCATATTATATCACACTATTCCAGTAATTTTGTATGATGGACATCCATCTTCTATTGTTCATGCATATTTCAGTTGGGTTGTGAAGGTTGTCTTCTTGGTGTTGATGTATTTGTAACTTCAGAATGTATTCATTTGTATATCTCATGTATTGTGCCCCGATGTTTATATCAGGAAGTATCTGTAATGTAAACAAGTCATATAAAGTCATTTAGGTTAACCCTCCATTGTAAGTTAGGGCAATATTCCCCACAATTGAGTTAAGGTTAACCCTCCTTGTTGATTGGAGGGAAAAGTCCCCACATTTGTGGGGCACTAGGGTTATTAGACTCTCCTAGAGAATTTGACCCTGGTAAGTAATTGTTAAGTGAGGCCGACTTGTTGGAGTGTACATTAAGTCAAAGAAAGAATATAAATAGAGAGTGAGCCTCTCTATTTATTACACACACTCACTCACTGGGGTGCATGACTGAGAGAGGAGAAGCTCTCT
This sequence comes from Pseudotsuga menziesii, assembly GCA_001517045.1. Classification (NCBI taxonomy): domain Eukaryota; kingdom Viridiplantae; phylum Streptophyta; class Pinopsida; order Pinales; family Pinaceae; genus Pseudotsuga; species Pseudotsuga menziesii. Next base: position 68,953 of record LPNX011039353.1, read on the forward strand.
CAAGTGAGAGAGAGAGAACAATTGTTGGAGATCCGCTTTTCTATCTTTGGGTTTTACTGCTGCCAAAGGTTCTCATTCTATCTATGAGGAAGTTGCGGGGTTTTCTCCTTTATGGTTTCCCCTAGGAAAATTCTTTGTGTCTCTTGTCTCTTGTTATTTTTGTTGTGCATGTTATTCTCTCAGATAAGATCCTAGATCATATTGCTTAAATGATAAGAATATAACATGGTATCCGAGCTAACCTGAGAAGAAGACACAGTGCAGCTGCAAAAGATAGGCTTCTTACTTTTTGGGTCTCTCTCCACAATCCATCAGCAAAAGGATGCTAGTTTAAATCTCCATTGAAGAGCGCATCTTTATATCGAAGCAAAATTTGATTCAAGGCATTTTCAGTTTTTGCTGCGGGAAATTAGGGCTTTTCACAAAGGAGGAATTTTTGAGTGAGCCCAGCATAGGATTGCTCCCCTCCTTAAAATCAAAATTTAGATACCAAGGTCGAGATTTTTGGTTGGTTAAAACTCTGGGAAATTCAAACCCTAATTTGACCTTGGACCTAAAAAACCCTAAAATACTAAAAATGATAGTTTTGGTAGTTTCTCTATATCTCAAGATTGGAGAAGGATAAAGAGACGAAAATTTCAAAATCTGAAGATAAATTCCTTATGTACATTGTGTAAAAGTTTAAACCTCAAATTTCCTATATTCTGGGAGATATGATTCCTCCAAATCAAGGTTCCAACCTCTTCTAGGATTCATCCCTAAATAGGACACCTAGGGATAATTACAATATCTTGGGATACAAAGATCCAAATGAAACTTAGAAAGATGTTCCAGATAGAGCACAGACTCTACTTTCTGTGGTAAAATGTTTAGACCCTGATGATGAAATAGGGAGATGCGGTAGTCCATACAACTTCACTATGCTGAAAAATCCTGAAACAAGTCACCTTGGGAAAATTCTAATAAGTCCCAATTGGTGAAACCAATTCTGTTCAAAACTATGGTGTTAGAAATATTACATACGAGGTTACCTTAGTACAAAATTTAAGACATAGAGGAGTAGTAATTGTGGAGATATCACAGAAACAGTATCAGGCATTTCTGTAGAAGAAATTGGAAAACTAGGGCTTCCTGTTCTGGGAGCTTCCCTCCACTATTTTCAGAAAAGGAGCACATTGGAAAACTCACCTTTAAGATGTTTATCTTTATATCCAATCAAATCTGAAATATTCCAAGTTTTGAAAATTAGGGTCTCTCTTACAAACCCTAAATCAGCCAGCTCCGGAGCCAAGATGGACACCTCAAATCGGTAAGATCTAATCTTTTTCTATTTACAGTTAAGGTTCTCATTTCAAGATGACTAATCACACCAGCTTGATGACAAGCTTGTTGAGGCTGGCAACTTCAAAGCATGGAAGTATAGGATGTCACTAGTTCTTGAAGGAAATGAATTGGACACCTACATAAGTAGAGAGGTTCTAGTTCTAGAGGGAGATGAGGCTAAAAGCCTTACACAAGAAGAACTTGGTCAAGGCCAAGAAGATCATTGATGATTCAATCACGGATCACTTTATACCACAAATGTATTCCCTAAAGACATTGAAATATATTAATTCTTGCACATGATCTAGGAACTAAGATTCAATCTCATCAAAGAATTATTAACAATTACTCATGAATTGGAAATTTTCAGGAACCAAATAGGTTTCCTCTCTGTATATTATATAAACAATAAAGGATTACAATACCATGCATAATCAATGGCTTATCTCAATGAATAATTCGAATACCTAAGAGGACAATTCGAATTCAATGAGTGAGTCTAGCTTAACTGACTCTTTGCCATGCAATCTCACTCAGTTAACCACTTGACCAAAACCCTAATTGACTCATCAAACCCTAACTGAAGTTGGAGTGCAATAAATGACTGAATCTCAACCGAAGGAGATCAAACACATGTCATAGCAATCCAATCATCAAGTGCTAGTACTGCATGACTCCAATAAACCCTGATGAGGTTAACTGAAGCTGAACTGACCATCATAAGTTGGTGAAGGCGCCTAGTTAGCTCCGGTTCATTAAATAATAATAAAATAATCAATAAATAATGATTAAATAATATATTTAATGCATGGAGGCGCCTTAACTGACTGTAACTGATTGGTTGAACTGAAAGTAACCCCCAGTTAGCAATTAGGTGCATGAATGTCACACAGATCACCCCTGGAGTGCTCCAGTTAGCCTCCTTGACTGTAGGTAGGCGTGGGAGTGACTGGGATGATGGTAATTAATGCTCCTTAATGTCAATTAAACTTAGGATAGTGGTTTAACTAGGCCAATTTGACTGAAGAGTGAGGATGAAGGTAAATGTCTCCAAGACCCCCCCTTAAGCTGTACTCAGGAAGAGTTAGAAAACATAAAAATGCTAGGGCCCTGGCAACAAAGGCCATAGGTCACCCTATACAATAAAGCAACTGAAACAATGCTCAAAAAAAACTAAGTGAGGAAAAGAGGGAAAACCTAGTGGGAACAAAACCCCCCATCAAGTTGAACACTGAAAGTAGTCTGGATCACCTTGATGAACTCACCCCCAACAATGAACGGAGGTAAGTGAACTTCTTTTCTGAAAAGCTCTTGGTGAAGATGTCTGTAATCTGCTCATCAGTCGAGCAGTATTGCAGAATGATGGTCCTGTCATGCACTAGCTCCCTGATGTAGTGCATGTGAATCTCTACATGTTTGGTCCTCTGCCTGGTAACTGGATCTGTGGATATCTTAATAGCGCTCTGGTTGTCACAAAAGAGGACAGTGGACATAGTACTACCAAGATCAAACTCTGAAAGAATGCCTTGCAACCAAACTGCTTGGATGCAAGCATTCACCGCTCCTCGATACTCGGCCTCTGCTGAAGATAGTGCTATGGCAGCCTGCTTTTTGCTTGACCAGCAAATAGGGCCACCAACAAACATGAATACATATCCGGAAGTTGACTTTCGATCAATAGAATCACCCTCCCAATCGGAATCTATGTATCCAACCAGCTCTAGCTCGGAATCTGCAGCATAGTGAATGTCGTAGGTCCTGGTTCCCTGAATGTACTGGAGGATCCGCTTGGCTGCCTTCCAATGAAGATCATGAGGCTGCTGCATGTATCTTGATACAGCATTCATGGCATAACAAATATCAGGCCTAGAATGTGTCAAGTACAACAAGCTACCAATTAGCTGTCGATAGATAGTGCAGTCCATGGGAGGTGTGCTTTTTCCTTCTTCAAGGCTGATCCCTGAAAGGAAAGGGAATGGTGCAGTCCTACATTCAGCCATGTTAAACTTGACTAACAGGTATGAAATGTATTTTGACTGAGTGACCATAATCCCATCAGAATTTTGCTTGATTTCGAGCCCCAAAAATTGTTTTAGAAGCCCCAAATCACTCATTTCAAAGGCATTGTGGAGAGCAGTTTTGATGGCTGAAATGGAGGCAATTGTGCTACCTGTGATCAGTAAGTCATCAATATATAAAACAATAATAATAATATGATCATCATGCTGCTGTAAATACACATTTGGATCTGATCTACATCGCTGAAATTTTTGCGAGAGAAGGAAGGCATCCATCTTGGAATACCACTCTCTTGGGCCTTGTTTTAAACCATATAATGACTTCTTTAGCTTGCAAACCAAATATGGATCAGTGATGTAACCTTCAGGCTGCTTCATGTATATATCCTCATGAATATCTCCATGCAGAAAGTCTGACTTAACATCCATGTGATGCACCTCCCAGTGCTTGGATGCGGAAATAGCCAAAACAAGGCGGATGGAGTCCATTTTTGCAACCGGTGCAAAGGTCTCATGGTAGTCCACTCCTTGGACCTGAGAGAAAAATTTTGCTACCAGCCTTGCCTTATATTTTCAGGTGCTTCCATCAGCAGCAACCTTTGTCCAAAACACCCACTTGCATTGAACCAATTTCCTTCCCGGAGGAAGAGAAACTAGCTCCCAAGTAGTGTTTTTCTGAAGAGAATTCATCTCTTCATCCATGGAAACTTGCCATCTCGGATCCTTCCGAGCATGGTAGTAGGATTTTGGATCTGAAATAATCATCAAATAGCAAGTTTCGGATAGAAAAATATCAGAACAAGAAAGTGCAATACCTGCTCTTTGGAAATCAAACCTGGTTCTCCTTAGATCATCCGTATTTCCAATGTTGTCTCCTGCGGAAGAGAGTGTCTGTCGGGCCCATGTAGGAAGATGTTTTTTCACTTCAGGTTCTGATTCAGTATCTGATGTCTATGGCACACTGATATCAGAAATCAGAGGATCCAAATCAGGGTCATCATCCCCAATTTCATCATCCAAATATTCAATGGAATAGGAAGGAATTTCAGCAGTTTTCTCCTCCACTAGTTCCACCTCCTGAAGAGGCTCATCGAACTTGACACTTCTCTCGATGATGATCTGTTTGGTATTGATATCCAGCAGCTTGAATCCTTTATATTCATCAGGATATCCAATAAACAGGCATTCTATGCTCTGCGGTTGCAAAGCCCTTCTTTTATCAAGCGGAATTCGGTCCCATGCAGTGGACCCAAACACCCGTAGGTTAGACACATCTGGCTTGTGTCCAAAGTATGCTTCGAAAGGAGTCTTACCTTTCACTGATGAATGTGGTACCCTGTTCTGAATGTATGTTTCTGCATGCATGGCTTCAGCCCACAAATTTGCAGCAAGCTTCTTTGACTCCAACATACAGGTGGTCATTTCTTTGAGAGACCGGTTCTTCCTTTCTGCTACTCCGTTCTGCTGGGGAGTGTAGGGAATTGAATGTTGGACCTGAATACCACTTTGGGAGCATATGGACAGCAACTCATTACTGACATACTCCCCTCCATTATCAGATCTCAATATCTTGATCTTAAGCCCAGAGGCATTTTCGATCAAAGCCTTCAATTCAGAAAATTTTTCACATACCTCTGATTTCTTTTTGAGGAAGAAAACCCATGTATACCTGGAAAAATCATCAATAAAGGTAAGGAGGTACCTTGATCCATTCATGTATGTGACAGGCATTGGACCACTGATATCAGAATGTATCAGCCCCAATATGCTTGTAGCTCGGTTTGCCTTCCCCCGATCGAACTTGTGCTCAGGGTGCTTTCCAATCACACAGCCCTTGCAGACTCCCGTAGTTTCCTTGATGACCGGAAGGCCTTCAACCATGTAATGTTTCTGTAATTGATGCAAATATTTGAAATTAAGATGGCCAAACCTTTCATGCCACATCCTACTAACCTCATTTCCATGAGTTAGCAAAGCGGTGGGCTTTTCATCCGCAACAAAGTGAGAAAACTCATAGTCTTTTACATGATGATTTGCATGGCCTTTTGAAATGAGTTTCCCGGATGAAATTTCTGTTATCTCAACATCATTTGGGCTGGAAGAGACCCTCTTAGGCATTCCTGTATGTGTCATTTGATAGACACTAAGAAGATTTGCTGCAAGAGATGGTACATACAAAACATTAGAAAAAGAACCATTTTCTAGATTTACAGTACCTTGTCCTTTGGAAATGATGGTGGAGTCATCTCCCAAGTGGATGGGGATGGATTTGCTGGTCTCCAAGGATGAAAAGGATTATTTTTCATCCATCATGTGATTCGAAGCTCCATTGTCAATCAGCAGTGATTTTGACTTCAAAGTGCTTGCCATGAGGGCATGACCTTTCTCATGCTGTGGTTCCCGGTCTTGTTGATCTTTCCTCTGAAAGCTCTCCGGAAGATTGATGTGATTCCTCTCAAGGAGAGAGGTTGCTTCATCAAGATTTTTTTTCATGCAGACATGTTCAGGGTGAAAACCCTTCCCGCAGTAAGAACACCTGACTCTTTCTTTTCCATTGTGCCCTTTTCCTTTGTTCTTCCTTGAACCGGAAGATTCATCATGCTGCTGATTTTCAAATCTAGGCTTTGGAGCATCAAATTTAGTTTTCTGATTTTTCTACTGCTTACCTTTACCTTTCACATATTTGGGCCCCATGACATAGAGGGCTTGGTCTCGGGAATATCGGATGATCCCCATTTGGACAAGCTTGTCATGTTCACTAGTTAGAGCCTCAATGAAGGCATCGAGTGTAGGCATCTTCCATTTGGGAGTTGTGAGCTT
>LPNX011039353.1:75485-132614 GCA_001517045.1 Pseudotsuga menziesii
TGCTCTATTCTGAGTTTCGATGTGTGGAAATTGTATGGAGTCAACATAGGTACTGAGGAGGCTGCTGAGGAGGCCATCTGGATTTGCTTGTAGCGAATGCTTCACCTGTAGAAACCTGAAAATCAAAACATAAAGGGAAAAATAAAGAAATTGAGCTATTGCTCACATTTCATGGAGAAATTGATCTTTGTCCTGCCGTAGCTCTGATACCATATTAATTATTGCACATGATCTAGGAACTAAGATTCAATCTCATCAAAGAATTATTAACAATTACTCATGAATTGGAAATTTTCAGGAACCAAATAGGTTTCCTCTCTGTATATTATATAAACAATAAAGGATTACAATACCATGCATAATCAATGGCTTATCTCAATGAAGAATTCGAATACCTAAGAGGACAATTCGAATTCAATGAGTGAGTCTAGCTTAACTGACTCTTTGCCATGCAATCTCACTCAGTTAACCACTTGACCAAAACCCTAATTGACTACCAAACCCTAACTGAAGTTGGAGTGCAATAAATGACTTAATCTCAACTGAAGGAGATCAAACACATGTCATAGCAATCCAATCATCAAGTGCTAGTACTGCATGACTCCAATAAACCCTGATGAGGTTAACTGAAGCTGAACTGACCATCAGATGTTGGTGAAGGCGCCTAGTTAGCTCCAATTCATTAAATAATAATAAAATAATCAATAAATAATGATTAAATAATATATTTAATGCATGGAGGCGCCTTAACTGACTGTAACTGATTGGTTGAACTGAAATTAACCCCCAGTTAGCAATTAGGTGCATGAATGTCACACAGATCACCCCTGGAGTGCTCCAGTTAGCCTCCTTGACTGTAGGAAAGGCTAAGTTAGCCTCCTTGACTGTAGGTAGGCGTGGGAGTGACTGGGATTATGGTAATTAATGCTCCTTGATGTCAATTAAACTTAGGATAGTGGTTTAACTAGGCCAATTTGACTGAAGAGTGAGGATGAAGGTAAATGTCTCCAACAAAAGAGATGTTTGATTCCTTGACCAAGCTATTTGAAGGAAAGAACATAAATCGGAAGATGACTTTGAGAAAACAGTTAAAGAATGTGAAGATCCAAAATGCAGAGACCATACAGTCATACTTTACAAGGGTATTTCAAATCAAAGAACAACTTTAAGTGGTAGAAGAAGAAGTGGAGAATGCATAAGTTGTGATAACCACCTTGAATGGCCTCCCAGGATGATGGGATTCATTCATTCGAGGAATGTGTGCTAGAAGGAAGTGATTACTTCCAGCAGACTCTGGGAAGAGCACACACACGAAGAAGCTCGACTCATAATAAGAGAAAAGAAGATGGGAGCAACTGAAGATCAAGCTCTAAACATCCAAAGAAGATCTCTCAAGTGATGAGGGATACAAAGGACTCAACTCTTGAAGAACTTATTATCCATCTTAGAATTTGGATAAGAAATGATGTTGTTATGAATGAATAAGATGATGAAGCTGAAAGAAGGAGTCTACCCATGAAACAAATAAAGATAAGTATTCAATTGTCATTTCATGATGTTTTTTTGTTAAGCACTTGTTTATATTCAGTTGATGTGTTATGCATGATAGAATGTTTGCATTAATGATAGTATACTACTAATATGCATGTGATGGGTAAGTAGCTCATGATGCTATACAACTCTCCATTTCTACTTATCTAGAATGAAACCTCTTTGCTGACATATTGGATTAGTGCACAATCTTAATGTTGTCTTGGTAGAGATGGAAGGAATCTAGAAAGTTTCCGTGACATATGGATGAATGTTGTATTGGCTAAAATAGTTGCATGATTATATCTTTATGCATAAGAATTTACCATTATGAATATGCATTATGAAATGTTTCTAATCATACAATTGGTGCATTTGAATTGTAGAAATATTGCATACAATCACCTACAAGAAAAGAAGGACGAGACTTGTTCCGAAGAACAAGTGACAAGAGTTCAAGAAAGAATCCAAGATGAAGAATAATATGGCGATACTTTCACAGAAGAGATCTCAGACACAGTGCAGTTATGTAACACTGTTGAGTGGCATCATTGATGCAGATCCTTCCAGCTACGAAGAAGTAGCCAAGAAGAAAGGGAAGGAAAGTACAAGTTCAAGAAGAATGATGTCTAGGATGCGACATCGAGACCTAAAGGGAAGTCTGTATTATCTTCCATATGGATCTACAAGATCCAGCATGCAGTAGATGACAACATCGTGGGATAAAAGGCAGGATTCATAGCACGAGGCTTCTCACGGAAATAAGGCATAGACTATGAAGAGACATTTTCATCCAGTGGGAGTTGAGGCACATGATAGGCAGACTCATGTGAAAATTAAAGAAGACCTTGTACGAGCTCAAAAGACACCCATGGGATAACACATACATGAGGATCTTGATGAAGATCTTAACCTTTGCTACAAGGTTGAAGATGAAATCCTATAGAGGATGGCAAGCTCACAGATGGGTGCGAGAAGAACATTTTCAAGATAGAGGATCTTGATATCCAGTGACCCTAGATGGATACATAGAATAATAGCAGTAGAGGAAGCTACTTGTCACTCTAGTACATAATTTTTCAATAAATAGAGTACGAAAGGAAGAGGGAGAATGATGCTCCGCTTCAGAGGGAGTGACTGCAGAAAATCCTGAGATTCGACATGATATGACATGATGGATAGATTACTGATGACTCTAGGATTTGCTGAGAGTAAGGCGGATTCCAATATTTACTTCAAGGTTGAAGGTGGAAGACCAATGATGCTCCTGTTATATGTCGATGACTTGTTCCCGACAGAAAAGAGGAACTCATTAAAGTTGCAACAAGGAGACTTGCTGCCAAGTTCAAGATGAAGGACTTGGGTATGATGCACTACTTTCTAGACATGGAGATGTTGCAGAATACAGATGGAATCTCCCTGGGACAAGGGAAATATGCAATAGAGATCTTGAAGAGGTTCAGGGTGATGTACTGCAAGGCCATGGCCACACCTATGGCATCAAACATAAAGCTATTGAGTGATGATTCATCAGAGATGATTGATGCCACAATGTATCATCATATGATTTGTTCCTTGATGTACCTAACGAATACGAGACCAGATATTTTCTTTGCTGTGAACACATTGAGACATGTCCATGTGATGGTTACAAAGCATGTAGTGAGGTACTTGAAGGGTACAGTTGATTATGGGCTCGAGTATGAGGCGAATCAGAACATTAACCTGGAGGTTTATGTGGATTCATATTGGGAAGGCAGTGCCATTGATAGGAAGAGCACTTCTTGGCGTAGCAGGAAGTAGTCCTGCGTGGCACTGAGTACAGCCGAGGAAAAATATGTTGCCACTTGCTATTTGGGAGGTAGTATGTTTCTTTTGAAAACTACTATTTTATTTGGTTAATCTGACTTGCATTTTTATATGATGCAAAGAGGAGTAGTGAAGCTCCAGTTTGTGATCCAGATCGAGATCTCTCGAAAGAGGGAGTTCTAGCATAGTTGTTGAGACAGGTTGTCTGAGCATAAATCCTGGTGAAGCTCGCAGGTTATCCTTGGACGTAATCAACCCTGATGTGATTCTATGCTAGAAATTGCTAGAGTGAAGTTTGAGTACTTCAAGGAGAAGCTTGGTATTCTCCAGATCGAGGTTCCTTCCAAGGGAAAGTAATGAGTTCGTGAGCCCTCTAACATGGTGAGAGGATTGGTTCCTTCCATGTTCAGATGTAAGTGTTGTGCCCTTTTGACATGGTGAGAAGATTGGTTCCTTCCATGGTCAGATGTAAGAGCTATGTCTTTTTGACATGATGACAGGATTGGTTCCTTCCATGGTCAAATAGATGAGATGATGACACATCCAGTATGAAAAAATACTGGCTCTGTGTAGATGCCACATCCAGTATGAAAAAGGACTAGCTCTGTGATGCCACATCCAGTATGAAAAAGGACTGGCTCTGTGATGACACATCCAGTATGAAAAAGGAATGGCTCTGTGTAGATGCCACATCCAGTATGAAAAAGGACTGGATCTATGATTCCACGTCTAGTATGAAAAAGGACTGGCTCTGTGATGACGCATCCACTATGAAAAAGGACTGGCTTTGTGTAGATGCCACATCCAGTATGAAAAAGGACTGTCTCTGTGATGCCACATCCTGTATGAAAAAGGACCAGCTCTGTGATGACACATCCAATGTGAAAAAGGACTGGCTCTGTGTAGATGCCACATCCAGTATGAAAAAAGGCTATCTCTGTGATGACACATCTAGTATGAAAAAGAACTGGCTCTATGTTGGTGCCACATCCAGCATGAAAAAAGAATAGCTCTGTGATGACACATCTAGCATGAAAAAGGGCTGGCTCTGTGATGATACATCCAACATGAAAAAGGGATGGCTTTGTGATGATACATCCAGCATGGAAAAGGGTTGGCTCTGTAGAGGACTACATCTAGTATGAAAAAGGATTGGCTCTGTAGATGTGCATCCAACATGAAAAAGGGTTGGCTTTATCGATAAATACCTACATGGAGGCTAGGCCTACACCCAGCATGAAAAAGGGTTGGCTCTGTAGAACTTCCTGTGATGAGTAGAATTGAGAGATAGCACCAGTGATGATGACCCAGTGATGATCTAGACTTAATGATGATCCAGTGATGATCCAAATCAAGTGATGATCTAGACTTGATGATGATCCATTGATGATACAGATCAAGTGATGATCCAGACTTTATGATTATCTAGTGATGATCCAGATCAAGTGATGATCCAGACATGATGATGATCTAGTGATGATCTAGACTTGATGATGATCCAATGATGCTCCAGATCAAGTGATGGTCCAATGATGCTCTAGATCAAGTAATGATCCAGACTTGATGATGATCTAGACTTGATGAACATGAATTGAAGATGAATATGACTTGAAGATGAAGATGAATTGATGATGATCCAGATGATACAGAGAAGAATAATTGTGGTGATAAATTGAGTCGAGAGAATACCTTCCTAGTTAATAGGGAGTGTTGATGTATTTGTAACTTCGGAATGTATTCATTTGTATATCTTATGTATTGTACCTCGATGTTCCTATCGGGAAGTATCTGTAATGTAAACAAGTCATGTAAAGTCATTGAGGTTAACCCTCCATTGTAAGTCATGGAAATAGTCCCCACAATTGATTTAAGGTTAACCATCCTTGTTTATCGGAGGGAAAAGTCCCCATAGTTGTGGCGCACTAGGGTTATTAGAATCTCTTAGAGAATTCGGCCTTGGTAAGTAATTGTTAAGTGAGATCAACTTGTTGGAGTGGACATTAAGTGAACGAAAGAATATAAATAGAGAGTGAGCCTCCCTATTTATTACACACACTCACCCACTAAGGTGCATGAGTGAGAGAGGAGAAGCTCTCTCAATTGAGAGAGAGAGAACAACTATTGGAGATCATCTTTTCTGTCTTTGGGTTTTACTGCTACCATTGGTGCTCATTCTATCTCTGAGGAAGTTGTGGGGTTTTCTCCTTTTCCCGAGGAAAATTCTTTGTTTCTCTTGTCTCTTGTGATTTTTGTTGTGCATGTTATTCTCTCAGATAAGATCCTAGATCATATTGATTAGATGATAAAAATCTAACACTTGGCTTATGTTTCAATGGATAGACCATTCAAGTGTTGTACTTGTAATGTAATCCTTAGTAAGATATGTCTAAAGATTGTTTCGATGTATGGATCTGGGGTTCTTGTATTTGTTATGCGGTTACTGTAAAATTCTTTCAACTATCAGTTGTGTTATAGGTTGTGACACATTTGTAGCCACATGTTCTTTTGTATTGGACATACACTATTGTGTTTTGCAAATGTTCATAATACAACATGGTTCAAATGTAGTTTCATGAGGCGAAGTGTGTTTTTGTTCGCATCTTATGGAGCATTCTGGAAGTTGTTATCAAGGGGGATGTTGGTGTGATGTCACCTTCCTTCCTTTGTATTCTTTCTCTTAGTCATCACTAAGGGGGAGTGTTAGAATATGTGATGATTACATGTGTGATATATTGGTAAAATATCATTAAAGGCATAAAATAACTCTAATATTATAAAATAAAGGTATCCTAGATACATCATTGTAATTATATCCTTTGTAACCATTCACTATATAAAGAGGTGGAAATTCATTTATCCCACATGTGATATGGGATGTATTGTAATCCAAACCTCTTGGTATATAAGAGAGGTGAAGAAGACCATTTGGGTATGTGTTAATTGTATTTCATCACACAACACATGTTGTGTATGTCATCTGTAAACACATGATTGTGACATGATTCAGTGATGGAGATTGATGTGATCATATGTGAGGATGACATGTAATCTTGGAGATCTATTTTCATAATAATGGAATATGCAACCCTTCCCATGGACGTATCCCCTATTGGGTGAACCACGTATATCGATGTTATTTTGTTGTTCTCTTTTCTCCAATTTTATTTCATTTTTTATGTTGTTTGGTAGATAGAATGATAGACTAGTGATTCTTATATGGTGTTGCATAGAAGCGATAGCATAGATGCAACTCCTATTATTTATATGTTATTGAGAAATGTCATTTTGTCATATCTTATGCTTTTTGGGATTTTCATGTTTATTATAGCTTTACTCTTGGAAGTTCTTTTGGGCAGATTAGCTATCTATGTTGTGGGATGGCTTAATTCTGTTAATTTTTCCTTGTTTAAGCATATGATGGTTGCAGATCTCTAGTTTTTTAGCATTGTTCCTCTTTTTCGATTATCCTTTTCTGCATCAAATATGGTTGATGTTAAGAAGGAATGTAATGTTTCATTTTTATCATATTATATCACACTATTCCAGTAATTTTGTATGATGGAAACCCATCTTTACTGATCATGCATCTTTCAGTTGGGTTGTGAAGGCTATCTTCTTGGCTCATGTTTCAATGAATAGACCATTCAGGTGTTGTAATTGTAATGTAATCTTCAGTAAGATCTCTCTGAAGATTGTTTCAATGTATGGAATCGAGGTTCTTGTATTCCTCATACGGTCTATTGTAAATTTCTTTCATCTATCAGATGAGTTATAGGTTGTGACGATTTTGTAGCCACATGTTCTTTTGTATTGGCCATACACTATTGTGTTGTGCAAACGTTCATAATAAAGCTTGGTTCGAATGCAGTTTCATGAGGTAAATTTTGTTTTATTCACATCTTATGGAGCATTTTGGAAGTTTTCATCAAGAGGGATGTTGTTGTGATGTCGCCTTCCTTCCTTTGTATTCTTTCTCCTAGTCATCATTAAGGGGGCGTGTTAGAATATGTAATGATGACTTGTGTGATAAATTGATAAAATATCATTAAAGGAATACAATAACTCTAATATTATAAAATATATTTATCCTAGATGCATCATTGTAATTATATCCTTTGTAACCATTCTCTATATAAAGAGGTGCAAATTCATTTATCCCACATGTGATATCGGATGTATTGTAATCCAAACCTCTTAGTATATAAGAGAGGTGAAGGAGACCATTTGGGTATGTGTTGATTGCAGTTCATCACACATTACATGTTGTGTATGTCATCTGTAAACACATGACTGTGACATGATTGGGTGATGGATCTTGATGTGATGCATATGTGAGAATGCCATGCATCTTTAGAGATATATTTTCACAATAATGGAATATGCAACCCTTCCCATGGGTGCAGCCCATATTGGGTGAGCCATGTATATCGATCTTAGTTTGTTGTTTTGTTTTCTCCAATTTTATTTCATGTGTTATATTGCTTGGTAGATAGAATGATAGACTAGTAATGCTTATATGGTCTTGCATAGAAGCGATAACATAGATGCAATCCCTATTATTTATATGTTCTTGAGAAATGTCATTATATCATCTCTTATTCTTTTTGGGCTTGTCATGTTTATTATATATTTTACTCTTTGAATTTATTTTGTGCAAACTAGATATCTATGTTGTGGGATGGATTACTTGTACTATTCCTTCCTTGTTTAAGCATACGATGGTTGCAGATCTTCTGTGTTTTAGAATTGTTCATATTTTTAGCTTATCCTTGACAACAACAAATATGGTTGATGTTAAGAAAGAATGTAATGTTATACATTTATAAAATTATATCACCATATTCCTGTAATTTTGTATGATGGACATCCATCTTCTACTATTCATGAATCTTTCAATTGGGTTGTGAAGACTCTATGCTTGACTCATGTTTTGATGGATAGACCATTCAGATCTTGTATCTGCAATGTAATCTTCAATAAGAGATCTCTAAGGACATATTCAATGTATGGATATAAGGTTATTGTATTCATAATGCATTTTATTGCAGATTCTTTCAACTATCAGTTGTGTTACAGGTTGTGATGAGTAAGTTTATAGCCACATGTTCTGTTGTATTTGCCATACAATGTTGTGTTGTGCAAACATTCATCATACAACTTGGTTTGGATGCAATTTCATGAGAAGCGGATGTTGTATTCATCAAGTCCGTGAGGAAAAGTGTGTTTTTATTCATATCTTATGGAGCATTCTTTAGTTTTCATCAAGGGGTATGTTGGTGTGTTTCCACCTTCATCCCATTTGTATTAGTTATCCCAACATCACTAACGGGGAGTGTTAGAATATGTAATGATGAATTTTATGATATATTGATAAAATATCATTAAAATGCATAAAATAACTCTAATATTATAATTTAGAGTTATCCCACATGTATCATTATAATTATATCCTTTGTAAACATTCTCTATATAAAAAGGTAGAAATTCATTTATCCCACATGTGTTATTGGATGTATTGTAATTCAAACCTCTTGGTATAAAAGAGAGATGAAGGAGACCCTTTTGGGTACGTGTTGATTCTAGTGCATCACACATCACATGTTGTGTATGTCATTTGTACACACATGATTGTGATGTTGGAATTTCAGCAACTTTAGAAGTTATTCTTATTGTACTTGTATTGCATTTCCTTGTACCTCCTACAGGAGATTATACTGATGTATTTACTCATGTCAACCCTATAAAGAATCAATGTAAACCATAAGGAAATAATCCACAAGAAAATAATAAAATATTATTTTTGTTGTATTTCCCCAAGGTAGGTTGGCCCCAGTCAAACTGTCAAGTCGGCACCCGAGTAAAATTTCACTTGGTAAATTAGTATAAATAGGAGGTACCCCTCCTCATTATTTCATCCACTCACAACAAGTTCACTCTGGCTGAAAAGGTTCTCGACTGTAGTCAAGGAGATTGTTTTATGGGGTTGTATCTTTAGAGAGACATTTCTCTCTCATTCTTCTCCTCTCTGTTCTAAGGAGCTATTATCTCTATACGAAGGTTTGCTGAGTTTTTCCCTACTGGGTTTCCCAAGATAAATTCTCATGTTATTTGTTTATATGCTTTGTCTTTCTTCTAGAGATTGTAATTAAGATATACTGCTATAATATAGTAAAAACTAACATGGTATCAAAGCAGTTCTAGAAGAGGCCATTGCCAGAATCTAGGGTTTGAACTTCCAAGGCTTTCCCTCATCTCTTCAGCAGAAAAAGAGCCATGGAAACTTCTCTCTAAGAGAGGCACATATTTTGGTGAAAGAAAAACCAAATTTCGAGAAGTTTCAATTTTTTGATTGCGCAACACTACGTGATACTGCAGGAAAAAAATATGGCATCAAGTTTAGGAGGTTTCCCACCATGTTTTTGGATTGAACTCTACTTCCCTCATCTCTCCTTGGTAGGGCGCATCTATCTGTAAGGTCAATTTCACTAAATTCCAAAATTTATTTTTGACCTAACCCTTGCTAGGGTTTCTGGTTCAGACCTGCAGAAAAGATGATTGGAATGAAGGTTGAAGATCATTTGGATGGGGATAAAAAATTCATATCCTAGAATCTTAGGGTTCTTCTCATCCTAGAATAAAATGATATATTGAAGTTTTTCAATGAGAAAGTTCCATAACCAAAAGCAGAAGGAGACACGTCCTGGTGGAAGAAGTGCGATGTGAAAGCAAGAAGGATTATGGTGGACTCAGTCAAAGATCACTTGGTTCCACAAATCTCAGAAAAGAAGACATATAGGAATATGTTCAAGATCTTTATGAATTTATTTGAACACAATAGCATCGATGTGACTCTCACATTGAGGAACAAATTGTCAAATATGAAGATGATTATGTCTGAATCTATTGCCTCATACTTCATGAGGATCAACGAACTTAACGACAAGCTAAGGTCCAATGGAGAAAACATTGAAGAAAAGGAGCTTGACATGAACAATCTAAATGATCTTCCACCATCTTTGGATTCCTTCATCTAAACCATAAGTGGTCGAACCAATTTTCCCAAATTTGACAAGTTATGGGCATACTGCACTCAAGAAGAGACCAGGATTGTAGCAAGGAAAAGACTCCATGGAATGATCTTCCACCATCTTTGGATTCCTTCATCTAAACCATAAGTGGTTGAACCAATTTTCCCAAATTTGACAAGTTATGGGCATACTGCACTCAAGAAGAGACCAGGATTGTAGCAAGGAAAAGACTCCATGGTCCTCAAGTCAAGGAGAGACAATCCTTCATCACTAATGCCAAGAAAGGAAAGGGAAAGGAAGAAAGTTTCACAAACATAAGCACCAACCTAGGAGACCAATTTCTTCTCCATATCAGAGGAAAAAGAAGAAGGACCTATCACACATGTAATGTTATAATTGTAAGAAATATGGTCACTATGCAAGCCATTTTTTTAGTTTAAAGAAGATGAATCATGAAGCTTCAACAACTGATGTGGAAGATGGTCATCATCACAAGAAACAAAGAAATTAAGATCGTACAAAATTCTTCTTCATACCAACATTTTCAGGTATGGTTCCCACCACTAGTAATAAATGGCTTATAGATAGTGGTGCTTCTAAGCACATGATTGGTTATGAAGAGAACCTTTCAAAAGTTGTTGAGAAAGAATCCCATCTCTGTGTTGTGCTTGGAGATGATTCCAACTACACTATGAAAGGGTTTGGATCTACATCTCTTCGGTTGGAATCCAATGATTGACTACATCTGAATGATGTGTTGCATGTACTTGGTATGAAAAGAAACCTTGTCTCCATCTCCGCCTTAGAATACAAGGGATATAGAGTTACATTTGAAGATGGAAATGTGCTTGCATGGCACAATAATTCTAGCATGAACACCAAAAAAGTGATTAGTGTAAGGGAGGAAATCTTGTATCATCTGAGCACTCTACCAACTCAAGATTTAGTCCTTGATTCCACTAACATTAATGAGCTATGGAACAAAATACTAGCTCATTTAAACTATCAAGATCTCTCTACATTAAGTAACATGGTGACAAGTATACCAATGCTTCATGTAGACCAGAATGATGTATGTAGAGGATGTGCACTTGGTAATAATACTAAGGGTTCCTTTACAAAAAGTGAAAGTAGATCCAAGGGAATAGTGGATCTAATCCACTCTGACTTGTGCGGACCCATGACGATTACTTCATTGGGTGGTTACAACTACTATGTAACATTTATTGACGACCACTCATGAAAGACATGGATATACTTCCTCAAGACCAAGTAATCCAAGGAATTACTTAGAAAATTCAAGGAATTCAAAGCATAATTCAAGAATATATCATGAAGAAGGATTAAGATCCTGAGATCAAACAATGGTAGAGAATATACCTCTACAGAACTCAATGATTCTGCAAGAAAGTAGGAATTAAGAGGGATATCACAATTCCCTACAACCCTCAACAAAATGAGGTTTCGAAAAGGAATAATAGAACAATTGTGGAGGTATCCAAATCCATGATACATGACCAAAGTCTATCTATGTTCTTATGGGAAGAAGCATCCAGAAGAGTTGTTTATGTACAAAACAAATGCCCTCATAAAATATTGAAGGACATGACTCTAGAAGAATCCTTCACAGGAGTGAATCCATAAGTGGGCCACCTTCGTATCTTTGGTTTCCTGATCTACATTCATGTTCCCAAGGATAAAAGGACAAAACTAGAACCTTGAGGCAAGAAGGGAACATTCATGGGATATAGTGACTTTTCAAAGGCTTACATAATATACATCCCAGGATCAAGGCATATCGAAGTCAGTAGGGATGTAACCTTTGAAGAAGAAATGGTTATACAAAAAGGAAAAGGATATGATGTGTATATCGATGTTGATGAAGAGATGAGATCATATCCCCCTCCAGATGTTAAGAGGGTCTCTGAATAAAAGAATGAACCAATTGATCCCATTTATCCAGTTAAGCTAGTTGATGCTCCCCCAAATATGGAAGTAAGCCGAAAAAGACCTAGATGGGAACAACATACATTATAGGATACTGAGGGGCATGAAGCTCCACACAGAATCCATCAAGAAAGAAAAATACCTCAGAGTTTCTCAAGTTATGTAGAATTAATGAGTCAGATCATTGAATCAGAGCCTACCACATATGATAAACCATCCATAAACTAAGTTTGGAAGGATGCCATGACAGAGGAGTTCCAATATATCATGAAGAATGACATATGGGAGGTTGTACCGAGACCTGAGGGGAAGTCAGTAGTGACCTCCAAATGGATTTTCAAGATTAAACATAGAGCATATGGTAGCATGGAAAAACACAAGTCCATATTTGTTGCTAGAGGATTCTCTCATAAAGAAGGAATTGACTATAACGAAACATTTTCTCTTGTGGCTTGATATATTTCCATAAGAACCGTCATTGCTATTGCTTTAACTCTGGGATGGAAGCTGCATCAGATGGATGTAAAGATTGCCTTCCTCAATGGTATTATTGAGGAAGAATTTTACATTGAACAACCAGAAGGGTTTATTGTCCATGAGAAATATTCTAACGTATGTAAACTAAAAAAGGAATTATATGGTCTCAAGCAAGCACCTCATGATTGGCATGGACGAATAGAAGGATACCTGGTAAACTTGGGATTCACCAATAGTGATGTAGATCCTAATATTTACTACAATATTATGGATGATGAGCCACTGATTTTGGTCCTATATGTGGACAACTTGTTTCTCACAGGAAATGAGAAACTAAATGGATGGTGTAAGAAGAAGCTTGCCTCTAATTTTGAAATGAAGGACCTCATATTGATGGATTACTTATTGGGATTAGAATTATGGAAGAGTCAGAAGGAAAATTTCCTAAGATAATGAAAATACATCATTGATATTTTGAAGAGATTCGGGATGTTGGACTGCAAGTCCATGGCTACCCCAATGGATGCAAATTTCAAGAAACTGGCGAAGTATACTTTAAATTATGATATGATTGATACCACCATGTATCTCTAGTTGATTGGATCTCTTATGTATCTGAGAAACACCAGACTAGATATATTTTTTTGTTGTGAATACTCTTAGCCATTTTATGAGTGATCTGAGGCAGATTCACTGGGTTTCTGCAAAACATGTTCTCAGATACTTACATGGCATTGTGGGATATGGTCTAAGATATGCTTCATGATGTGATATGCTACTGTAAGGATTTTTTTACTCATATTGGGTTAGGTGTGTTGCATATAGGAAGAGTACTTCCAGATGTTGCTTCAGTTTGGGATCTGTAGTGATTTTTTGGTGTAGCATGAAGCAGACCTCAGTAGCACTTAGCACCATAGAGGGAAATTATATGGCTATAAATGCAACACCTTGAGAAGTATTATGGCTTTGAAATCTCCTTGAAGGATTGTTTGGTCAGATTCTAGGACCAACTATGATTCACTGTGATAATCAAAGTTGTATACAGATGTCATTGAATCCCATATTTCACGATAAGACGAAGCATATAGATATTCAATATCACTACATTCGTGATATGGTGCAGAAATGTGTGGTTGAGTTAAAGTATGTTCCGACAGATGACCGGACTGCAGATATTCTTACCAAGCCTCTTCTCAAGACAAAGTTTGAATACTTTCGCAGAAGACTTGTAGTAGAAGAAAATGCATCCCTCATGGAGAGGGAAAGTCGAGACCGATATCTATGATGATTTCACACGGGTGCCTCTACTTATTATGAATCTCATCCAGGTATGGGAGAAATCCCATCGGCATTGTGAGATGGGTAGGTAACAGATGGTTGTGTACACTGATGACCACTATATGTTCAGATTCTCAACTTGGTGTTCTTTGGATTATTCCCACCAACTCTTGAGATTAACTGGTAGTAGATGGTTGTGTACGCAAGTGGCCTTTGCTCGCCATGGTTCTCAACCAAGTATGGGAGAAATCCCATCGACACATCGATATGGGTAGGACATAGACAGTCGTGTGCATTGGTGATCACTATATGTTCATATTCTCAATCTGGTGTTCTTTGGAGTATTCCCACCAGCTCTTGAGATGAACAGGTAGTAGATGGCCATGTACAGTGGTGAACTCTGTTGACACTGGTTCTCAACTTGGTGTAGGATAATTACCACCATCACTTGAGATGAAATGATAGTATATGGCCATGTGAAGAATGTCCAATTTCTTAGTTAGAGACATACTCATACAATATGAGATGTTGATGACTAAACTCTTCGACAAACTGTGTAGAGTTGCATAGATGATAGATATACTGGTGGATTGTGTGGATCATATTTTTTATGACACATCTCAATGGACAGAGACAATGTTGACAACCCTCAATATCTATATAAATTATTGAGACATATGAGATGTACAGAAGAAACCCAGCTGCTGATGATGACCATACTAAAGAATACCTTCCTTGTTGAGAGAGAGTGTTCGAATTTTTGAAACTTCAGTAGTTAATATTATTGTACATGTATTGTATTTCCTTGTACCTCCTACGAGAGTTTATACTGATGTATTTAATCATGTAAACCCTATAAAGAATAAATGTAAACCATGGATAAATAATCCACAAGAAAAATATAAAATAAAATTATTTTTGTATTTCCCCAAGTTAGGTCGGTCCCAGTCAATCTGTCAAGTAGGCCCCAGTAAATTTTCACTTGGAAAATCAATATAAATAGGAGGCACCCCTCCTCATTATTTACTCCACTCAGAGCAAGTTCTCTCTCGCTGAAAAGGTACACTACTGCATTTAAGGAGAGTGTTTTCTGGGGTTGTATCTTTAGTGAGGCATTTTCTCTCTCTTTCTTTTCCTCACTATTCTTAGGAGATATTATCTCTATACGAAGGTTTGATGGTTTTTTCCCGATTGAGTTTCCCATGATAAATTCTTGTGCTTTTTGTTTATGTGCTTTATCTTTCTTCTAGATATCCTATTGTTTATTTGCAATCAATATGTACTACTATAATCTAGTAAAAACTAACATGTGACATGATTGGGTGATGGAGCTTGATGTGATCCATATGTGAGGATGCCATTTTGGAGATATATTTTAAGAATAATGGAAGATGTAACCATTCCCGTGGATGTATCCCATATTAGGTGGACCACGTGTATCAATGTTCTCTTTCTGTTCTCTTTTCTCTAATTTTATTTCATGTTTTATGTTTCTTGGTAGATAGAAGGATAAACTAGTAATGCATTCCATGGTTTATATTGTGTTATGATAGTATTTCATATGTTCACACACGTTGAGATTGTATCTAATCTCCAAGATATGTCTCTTGAAAATGTCACAATATGGGTGCATGTGATATCAACTTAATTTGAATATGGAATGTGTTAACATTAATGTACAAGACACAACTTTCTCTATGTTGAATCGATTCGTTGACTAATATTCTCCCTTGTTTTCGATGGTATCTTCAATGTCTAAAGAGAGTATAAGCGACTTCAAAACCTATGGAACATGTTCCAAGTGTTGGATTTCCAATTCTCCTCATGTTTCTATCTGAACTAGATGCATTTATAAAAACCTGGACTTCTTGTAACAAACAATGATTTACAATTTTAAAATAATTTTTAATGTTACTTAAGTAACAAAGAACCATAGGGAATTAGATAAAAATAAGATGATTTTGGTGAAAATGTAAGGGTTTAGAATGTTAAAAGAACACAATTATCAGTTAAAATAGGTACAAATGGAGGCCCAACAAGCATGGAAGTATCATTGTCATGTGAATACCATTCCTTGAAGATTCATTATTTGAGTTATTATAAAAATTTAACTAATAAAGGATTGATTGCAAGTGAGGTGGATCACACAATTTGCATATTTCAAAACAACTCACCAAAACTTGTACCACCATATTTCAATATCAAATATTATGAACATTGTGCAAACTCATGTTAATGGTATAAGGAAACTTGTCATCTATAGGTCGCAAAGCATCCACAAGGAGGGCCTAATGAGGTTTCTCGTGTATTTTTGTAGGCATTATGCAAGAATGGAGGAATTAGGAACTACTAATAAAATATGTATTAATTTAGCAAACTGAAATCCCTTACATCAACCCCATTCATGTGAAGAGATCAAGGTTAACTGAAGAAAGCTAAGTAAATATTTGAAGCATGGTAGAGGATTACATACAAGCACAAATTGAGGAGGAAAATGACATCAAAGGGACTGCCATACAATCAAGAGGTAGGGGTAATATTTTAGTTTCATGTCCAATTAAATATTTTTCAAATAAGACTACTTGCAAATAATGTTCCACCAACATACTAGTTCCCTAGGTTGAGAGGGAGACATAAATTTTGTAATAAGGGGATATGGGACCCAAAAGAACTTTAGTTTACCATATTCACATTTAAATGGGTCACATAAATGATAAATTCTAAGAAAATAAGGTGGCATGGGTTCATGAAGACACTTAGAAGCTTGTGGTGCCTTTGGATGACTAGATTCCCCACACACTGGGCATGATCTTCATCCAAATTCAAACACATGGGTAATGCAACATTATTGGAGGGTTCTATTGTGTATAATATCATATAATGAGCCAAGATATTCAAATAATTAAAGGAGAGTAACTTTTATGGAAGATTAAGAGACTAGAAGACAAGGTGTGCCACTTGGAAGGAGATTCCATGCACTCTAATATGACAACAAATGATGAAATATTCTATGACAAGTGCGCCAAATTCATACCTGATTTCATACATATGACAAATATGACATGATAGGGCTAAAAATATCCACCAATAGGTCAAATCTAGGAGTTAGAGGCATGCATTAAAATTGGAGAAATAATTGGAGCATGAAGAGGAAGACAAGTGTCATGAGAGTTACTAAACCATTAAGATGAGTTGGAGGAATCCCATGGAGGTAAATTCAAACTTAGGAGGAATAATGAAGTTAATAAAAGGATTTAATTATGAATGATAATATATTTTGATCATTTTTTAATTGGCCTTTGGAATTTTTGGGAGCTTTTGCTTGTCCATTGCACGGTGAGTGTTCACTCTCCCTGCTTGTGAACCAATTTCGAGGAAGTTGGATTCATTTCCAATTTGGTTTATGGAGAGGATTTTCAAACCTATCATTGGAAATTAATTAAGGATTTTTAGTTTCAGGTTGAATTTTCATACATTCAAATTATCATCTATCTCCCTATTCTCTCATTCCTTCTTCTCTATTCCCCCACACTCTCATGTTGATGGCGCACTTGTTGGAGTGGTACTTGCACTTTGCTGAGTATATTTTGTGTACAAGATGTGAAATATGATTTATGTCTTTGTAATATCATTTTCATAGTATTTTTAAGTCTAAATATCAAGAATACATATGTTAGAGGCTCGCATTCCCATGCTTTTGAATAACTAGTTTTCATGGATTTGGCTTCAATATTGAAGTAGCTTTGTATGAGGAAATTTCTATGATTTTTATGAATTTGGGGAATACATATACTATGTAATTATATGTACTTCTATTCACATATTCTATTCATCTCAAAATCCAAGAAACTTCTGTGTGAAAATCTTACATTCTCATGCCATTGTATCACTAGTTTTCATGGATTTTGGCTTCAATCTTGAAGTAGTTTTATATCAGATTTGTATAAGGGATATTATTTGATTTTTATGATGTTGTTCTATCCATATATTATGTTTCACTCTGTAATTTATTTTCCCTATTCTCTGTGGGTTTAAATCCAATAAATCCATATGTGAAACTCTTGCAATTCCATGCTACTAATTCACTAGTTTTCATGTATTTGATTCCCATACTGAATGAGTTGTATATAATACTTGTATGAAGGGATTTATCTGGTGTTTAATATTGTTGGGGAATAAATTTTTATTATTTATATGGTATCTATAGGTCACATCCTGATTTGAACCTTTAACTCTACCTTTCATATGTCAAAATCGAGCTAGTTATGTAATTCCCCCATAAGCAATTTCAATTAAAGTTATCAAATGAATGTGGAACTCTATAACCAGTTTGAAGAAATAATAACCATATGTAATTATAGTACATGAGGTATTATATCAGTCCCCATACTATATTCTAAAATTTTGGAGGGTCGTACTTGAGTTGGAGAGCTAGTTTGGCCTTCACCCTTGGGGGGATTTTAACACAATTTCCTAGTAAACTTGCATTGTTTCTCCTTAGCCCAAAACATATATTTAGAGGCCTAAATTCTGATACAAAGTTTCCATATACCATTTTGGGATGTTTTAAGACTTACCATACAATTATATTTAAAATTCAAGACCATTTGGAGTCAATTGGAACCCCCTACAGTCTTGACTAGGAAAGCTAAAAATTGTCCAAAAAGCACTCTTTCCCCCAAATTTCCAAGTAGGTACATTATAGTGGTATAAGAGAATGTTTTTGTAACCTATTGAAGTTATGGATTATAGGGATGAATTTAATAAATTCATTAAGTCATATTTTGATGATATGACCAAGCATCTTATGCAAGGGTTTGAATTTATGGTTAGCCAACTTAGGGGTAAGCTGGAAGCAAGTGGTAGTAGTAGTTTATATAGTGGAGAGACACATAAGAAAATTATTTTTGAATAATTTGATGATTGGTTGTATGGATTTAGGCACAATAATGCATATTTGATCTCATTAAGGAACAATCAACAATCCACAAGTATGGATGAGACCAAGGAGCCACCAAGTTTTGTGGGCGGTGAAGTAGAAAAAGTATTACATCAAGAGGATCAAAAGTCACTCCCAAGTGACTTTGAAAAATATGAGGAAAAACCACATGAGAATGAATATCAGTACCATGAAACTATTTAATATCATTCTGAGACACATTCTACTATGGACATGGACCAAAGGGAATCTACTGATGGATGCTTGAACTGTGAAGGAGTACCTAATGATGGGTGCTCACAACTCTATGTTGGTGACATAGAGATCAGATTTGAAAATGTTGTTTCAATAAAAATTTCTCATGAGCATAAACATTAAGACCTTGTAGCAACTAATGAAGAACCGAGGCAACTTCCCCATCACCACTTGAGCTTCAAGTAGTTGATCAAACCAAGAAGAAAGAAGAAGAGGAGGTTCCTCAACAAGAACCTCTTTTTCTTGAAGGGTCACTAAGGATGTATGAAAATAATATTCAAGAGGCCCTAAATAATCTACATGGCACACATGATTTGGTCTCAAAAATTTGTTGGATCATTGAGGAGAAATATTCCATAGAGGACATCGAGAAAATTCAGAAGGCAATATTTGACATCATAGGTAATATTTTGAATTCGCTTTCCGATAGAGATTATTTAATTGATATTTTTGGTTTGTATCATGGACTAACCTTGATGAATGTAGAATATAATGAAAAGCTCTCAAATGAGTTGGATTCCACCCAAAATGCACTCCAAAAATCTATGGTTCAGATTGAGAAAATTCAAGAGAGGTTGCAAGGGTCCTTTACACCCTCCTACATTTCAAATAGTCATTTAATGGCTAAAAGCATTTATGTTACAAAGAAGGAACCTCATGTGATGGTGGAATGTGAGGTACATGTTGATATGCATGTGCTTGGATAGGCTACACTCCAACAAGAAGGAAACCAAGCACTTGTTCTTGTTCATAGGGATTGTGAGTTGCCTCTTGGTGAGAGTTGCGGAGCCTTGGAGGAGGCACATGATCTCACAACAATTGGACCAGAAAATGATGGAGAATATGCATTCAAAATTTTTATAGCTAAGAGTTGAAAAGATGTAAGGTTGGTTCAAAATTATTCACTCCCTACTTCATTTTCAGCCACATCAATTGAGGATGAAAATTGGGTGAAATGTTTCTTTTTTATGGTGCCAATTGAAGAGTATGCAACTGATATCTATCCCTTTTATGATGACATGACTAGAGAAACATATTATTTACATTTGAAGCAACATCCCTAGTTACATTATGATGGTACACATATACATGGATGCACCTATGATGTTCACTTGAGTCACTTGGAGACATGTGATTTTCCTTGCTCCTTGCCTAGTCCATTTGATGTTGGAGGAAATACATCCCACACTTGGGTTAAAAGATATAGGATTGAACACAATTATTATTGGAAGCAACATCATTTGTTATTTCATAATGATATACATATTCATGGGTGTATTGATGAGATTTATTTGAGTCACTTGAAGACTTCATGTTTTCTTTTATCCTTATTTGGTTCATATTTTGGTGGAGGTTCTTCATCCACTTCAAGGATGAAAGAACACAAGGCTGATTATTATTTTGATGCAACTTACATTCTTTTGGAGCAGCATTATAAGATATGGGATCCTCACCTATGTAAATGGAGCAAATTTGATATAATACTTGATGCATGTGTGTATGGGACACATGATGATCTACTTACTTGGATGTACAAGCACTTTCATGATCCTTTGATGAGGTACCTTCTTGATGTACAATTGTATGATGTAGTTATGTACTCTAATGATCTATATTTTGTACTCATGATGTTTGGAAGGGTGCAATACAAGCAATGGGATCTGGATATTTCTTGGTTTCAATTTTGGGGCAACAAGCAGTAGGCGATATTGAGTCGCCAATTGGGAAGGTGATTGTAATCATATTAGAGCATAAACAAGCATGGTGGTTCCTTTTTTAAAATTTATTGGAATCTTGGAAATTCAAGTTTGACAACTCAGTACCAACTTCAAATAATTATACATAATCAAAAAGGGTTGAAAGTTCAGAAAATGTTTCCAAAAGATGGAGGTGAAGATTATTTGTGCAAATTTTGTTTTGATGGATTTTATTAATCATTTTGGTATTAGTGGCGATGTCACATGATATATCAATATTCAAATATCCACATACCTTTACTTTTGGAAACACACCGTTGTAGTACATGAGTGCCACTAGTCAAATTGTAGCTAAGGTTTGAAGCAAAGTTTTGGAAGGAAAGAAGGTTATTATAAATCCCTGTTTGAAATTGATTGAGGACAAGAAATATTTAGTGGGAACCTACTAGTTCCCTAGGTTGATATGGAGACATAAATTTTGTAATAAGGGGATATGGGACCGAAAAGGACTTTAGTTTACCATATTCAAATTTAAATGGGCCACATGAATGATAAATTATAAGAAACTAAGGTGGCATGGGTTCATGAAGACACTTGGAAGCTTTTGGGGCCTTTGGATGACTAGATTCCCCACACCCTTGGCATGATCTTCATCCAAATTCAAACACATGGGTAATGTAATGCTATTGGAGGGTGATGTGGTGTCAAATATAATATAATGATCCAAGGAATTTGAATAGGTAAAGGAGAGTAACTTCCATGGAAGAGGAAGAGACTAGAAGACAAGGTGTGCCACATGGAAGGAGATTCCATGCACTCTATGACAACAAATGATGAAAGATTCTATGACAAGTATGAAAAATTCAGACATGATTGCAGACATATGAAAAATATGACATGATAGGGATAAAAATAGCCACCAAGAGGTCAAATTTAGGGTTTTATGAAACCATTCGAATCGGGGAAAGAATTAGAGCATGAAGAGGAAGACAAGTGTCATGAGAGTTACTAAACCACTGAGATGAGTTGGAGGAATCCCATGGAGGGAAATTAGACCTTAGGAGGCCTCATGAATTTAATAAAAGGATGTCATGAGGAATAATAATAGAATTTTATCATTTTTTAATTGGCATTTGGAATTTTGGAGAGCTTTTGCTTGTCCATTGCACGGTGAGTGTTCACTCTCCTTGCTTGTGAACCAATTTTGAGGGAGTTGGATTCCTTTACAATTTGGTTGATGGGGAGGCCTTTAAGACTTATAATTGGGGCTTAATTAAGTATTTTTAGTTTCAGTTTTAAGTTCCATACATTCTAATTCTCATATATCTCCCTATTCTCTCATTCCTTCTTCTCCATTTCCCCACACTACCATGTTGATGGCACACTTGTTGGAGTGGTACTTACGATTTGTTGAGTATATTTGGTGCCCAAGCTGTGAAATATGATGTATGGCTCTGTAATATAATTTCCATATGCTCTGTAAGTCAAAAATATCAAGAATACATGTGTTAGAGGCTCGCATTCCCATGCTCTTGAATAACTAGTTTTCATGGATTTGGCTTCAATATTGAAGTAGCTTTATATCAAATTTGTATGAGGAATTTTCTATTAGTTTTATGATGTCGAGGAAGACATATATTATGTAATTATATGTACTTTCATTCCCATATTCTATTCATCTCTAAATCCAAGAAGCTCATGTGTGAAAATCTTGCATTCTCATGCCATTGTATCGCTAGTTTTCATGGAAATTGGCTTCAATCCTGAAGTAGTTTTATATCATATTTGTATGAAGGATATTCTTTGAGTTTGATGATGTTTTGAAATCCATATATGATGTGTTAATACGTAATTTCATGTCTCTATTCTCTATGGGTCTAAATCCAAGAAATCCATATGTGAAACTCTTGCAATTCCATGCTACTAATTCACTAGTTTTCATGTATTGCACTCCCATACTGAATGAGTTGTATGAAATACTTGTATGAAGGGATTTATTTGGTGTTTAATAATTTTTGGGAATAAATTTGTATTATGTATATGGTATCTATATTTCACATCCTAATATTAACCTTTAACGCTACCTTTCATATGTCAAAATCGAGCTAGCTATGCAATTTCCCCATAAGCTATTTAATTGAAAGTTATCAAACGAATGTGGAACTCTTTAACCAGTTTGTAGAACTAATAACCATGTGTAATTACAATACATTAGGTATTGTATCAATACCCATACTCTATTTTGAAATTTTTTAGGGTCGTACTTGAGTTGGAGAGCTAATTTGGCCTTCACCCTTGCGGGGATTTGAACACAATTTCCTAGTAAAATTGCATTGTTTCTCCTTAGCCCGAAACCAAGATGTAGAGGCCTAAAGTCAGATCCAAAGTGTCCATAGACTATGTTGGGATGTTTTAAGACTCACCATACCCTTACATTTAAAATTCAATACCATTTGGAGTCAATTGGAACCCTCTACAGTCTTGATTAGGAAAGCTCGAAAATTGCCCGAATTGCACTTTTCTCCAAAATTCCAAGTTGGGACATCACATTGAGACATTTAAAAATCTATAGAAGAAAACCCAGCAAAGGAAATTCTTCATGAATGTACAACTCCAAAATAAAAGAGGAGAGAATATTTATAATCTGCAAACCACCCAATGCAATGCACAAGGCAAACTAGTGCCCATGGTCATTGTTTGGTTTAGAGGCAGTAGAGGATAAATTTGTTCATCATGAGTGCATATGAATGGAAAATAATTGTAATTTTGAATATTTTATTTTAAAATATATTTTCATCATCCAATTTTGGATGAGGATAAAAGTTTGTAAAGTAGGGAGATCAAGAGTCAAGTAGGAAGGCCAAAATCCAAGTAGGTAAGGACCAAGTCATTGGAAAACTGATATAAGGAATATTTGCACTCTTGCAAAACATCATCCTTTTGGCATTGTAAGCTATCTTCATATGTTGAATAAGGATTTTTCTTTTCTTTTATTCTTATAATCTTGCAAGTTGTAGATGGTTGTAGACTATTCTCTCCATTCATGGTTTTCTTGAAGCTTGTAGGGAAGGATGTTGAAATCTATAGACTTATTGTGCTTGTTATGTCCTCAGTTATCCATTGCTAACAAGTTGATGTGACATATGTATCTTTCAATGACTTGTAAACTATTCTTGGTTTCTTAGAACTCCCCCAAGGTTTGTGTAGGCTCCCACTAGTGGAATATATCTATACTCTTTGCACTTCTCACTTTGTTTCATGTCAATCGGTTCTTGAAATGCCCCCAACTATGATATATTAGAATATACTAGTTTTAGATTTATTGCTATAATAGTTGCATCTTCCATTGCATTCTAATTTGCTATCACAAATCCAAATTAACGGTTGTTGAACCATAACTAGAGGGTTTGCCATTCTTATTAGAGGAAAGTCTAATTGGACCCTTTTTTCAAGTGAACTTGTGAAGTTGACAAGCAAAATTTTCCCACATCAAAAGGGTGTAATCTTCATTTTCGGCCACGACCAACCTTATATTGAGTTGGGTATCCATAAAACCCACTTTTAGCCATCACGGCCAACCTTATACTAGCACACCGCATAACCCACAGTAGATGAACACCAATAGGGAGCTATGTGGTGTGGTTTCTTCCCAAGAAGGCTTTCTGTTTCCTATCGTAAGAACTCTCATTCTATGATCTCCACTATGAAACACCCCCATGGTCGCTTCCTTGCGTCCCTAAAATGGGTTTCTTTAACTACCTAGGAATATTTCTCACACCTCCCTATCCCTATGCTCACTCTATTTTTCTCTACTTTGTGGGGAATTCAGAAATTTGGCAAAGTAAAAAGCCACAAGTAAGAATTCGTTGTAAAAGTGATGATGAAAAATCTCTTTGAATATAGAACTTTTGGAGATCAACCTCCATCCCAACCACAAATGTGCTGAGAATAACACCAATAAGTGTTATTCTAACACCTATCAACGTAATTGAGTTGGATACATATAAACCCACTCTCATTTGTATTTTGGCCATGGTTGACCTTATATTGTGTTGGGTATCTATAAACACAGTCTTTAATCCGTATTTGAGCTAGCATTATCATTCAATTGAGTTGAATATCCAAAATCCCACTTTTAGCCCCATTTGTATTTCAACCACGGCTAACCTTGTATTATGTTGAATATTTAAGAACTCACTCTTATTTGTATTTCAGCTATGATCGTCCTTATATTGAGTTAAGTACCTAAAAAGCCACTCTTATTTGTATTCCACATTTTCTCTATGTAACATTATGTTTAATGTAATGGAAGAAGTTGAAAATAATGCAAGCTTCACTTTTAGCCATGACCAACCTTAAGTAATTATTATCATTATTTGGTTTGACTAAGTTGGATTTAGTCAATAAGTATTAGTTGTTTAAGTCTATAACCTCTCTTAGGTAAAACACCTTATTACTTGAAATGGGGATAAATAAACCTTCTTTTATTTGTATTTCACATCATGTGGTATTTCTTTCTTTCTTCATAAAAGTGATTTAGTCTACAAGCACCATAAATTCTTACACTCTCTTGTGATTAGGTTCTCTCCTTGTAACACACTTTTTTTAGATAATTTCTCTCTAGTATGTGTTATTTTTCTCTTGGTACCTTAATGCTATTTTTAGTTTCTTTATTGCAAACTTTAGGTTTGTTGATTGA
The DNA here is from genome assembly GCA_001517045.1 of Pseudotsuga menziesii. Taxonomy (NCBI): domain Eukaryota; kingdom Viridiplantae; phylum Streptophyta; class Pinopsida; order Pinales; family Pinaceae; genus Pseudotsuga; species Pseudotsuga menziesii. The sequence continues at coordinate 101,145 of LPNX011039353.1, forward strand.
TCTTAATGATTCTTTTCTCTTTATTTAAATTTCAACTCCATAAGAAAAATAGTTTAAAATAATGAAGCTAGATAAAAACACAACTATTTGAACCTTGCCTCCTGAATAGGACAACTTAAAGATAGCAAAATATTGATCCAGAACTCTGCTCCATTTTTCGAGCATCTGAGGTCACTTTAAAGAAGACTACAACCCCATAGGCAAAGTTCCATAAAATAAATCAGCCATTATAGCTTTGGAACTCTGCCCCGTAGAATTTTGGCCAGAACTCTGCCTAAAAATACAACGAAAAAAGGTGCAAACCATTGCATTTTTAGCTCCTCTAAAACACAATCACTCAGATTTATAATTAAAAAGCAAAATAAATAAATATATCAAAATAAAAAAATCGATGAGATTTAGTTTCTGACAACGTAATTAACCTTGCATAATAAATATATAATGTAATAATAAAAACCCACAAATGGTGGTTAGATTATTAATTATCTGCCAAGATACGATATCAAAATTTTCTGACAACGTAAGTAATCAAAATTATTATTATCTGCCGAGATACAGTTGGTTTAATTATTGACTGCACCCAGTGGGAACGAGGATGGGATAGAGACGTGTTCAATAATTTGCAACTGTGCTCTTAGACTCTGTGGTTGTGTCTAAAAGTTATGGCAGTTGTTTCTAAGCTTCTTTCTAAGCCCTTAATTATTGGTCACATGAGCACAAAATATGACCAATGGCGAAACTAATGAGGAAAGGATGAACTTGAAAAGAATAATAAATCTGATTTGTGAACATGTAAGAGAAAAACCTTGCCTTTTCACTGAAAAAGAAAAGTGTTACTGTTAGAAATACTAACATGTGTGCACTGTCTATTAGAGATTTGTTGAGAGCAACAATGATGTATTTCATAAAAGAATATAAGATGCTCTTGTCATATACTGTGTTACTGACATGTGTGTGGATTAGAGATTTGCACAGAGAGTCAATGATGTTCTTATCATATACTGTGTAATTACATTAGCATGGGTATGTATTAATACAGTGCAATAAGCTTGGTGGGGTTTGAATTTGGGTCATTATTATGATAAGCACTCTACCTTACTACTAGGCCATGGTCCAATAGATTGATAGGCAATGCAACTTATTAAATCAATTATTCGAATAGAAATAAATGTTGAAAATGAGCACCATCCACCTCCATTGCTATTTATGATCATTATTCAAATAAGTATTGCAGTGCAGAGAAGTGAAAAATTGGTATGGTTCTTCTTCTATTTATGCTGGAAGGCAGCTTTTGAAGAGTGGCTAACTGAAGGATACTTGATGGCTATTCATGTAACAACTTAAAGAATGACCAATTTTATAAAGTGTGTGAAGCATTCATAAATGAATAGGAAAGTAAACTTTAAAGGATGTCCATACCATTCTGAAAATCAATGATTCAACTGATTTTTTAAACTTTAAGTTAAATGTCCCTTGCTACTTGAAGTGGATTGGCTGAATTCATGAAGAAGTTTGATTTCCCTTTCTATTAGTGTTCCTCCAATATATTGTAGGTTTGCATTCATATATTCCATACTTGCCAATTCACTATCCAATAACTGCAGTTGTGGTGACAGTGCAAGAATTTTCTCTGAAATCATGAGAATATTCAGAAGGAAAATCTAGAAACCATAACAACTTTTGCTTTATCAACCAGGACATCAAGTTTAGATTGCTCTACAGGAAAGTCCCCATGTTTAGACCTCATCACTTGAGATGGTACAAGAGTGTAAAACATAACATAGCCTAGGCACATTTTCACTTCCTTGCTCAGAACTAAAAGACTAACATGCCTAAAATTTTAAGAACCAACCACAATTTAAACTATTAAACACTTTGAGCAACAAGAAGAAGACCCAGAATTTGGAATTTTCTTTACAAAAATGCCTTCAATGTTAATCAAGATATAACAAAGTCAGAGAATATTTCAAAATAATTTCTTACAATTAGGAGAACTTTAAACTAAGCATGTCTTCAGTCCCAATGATATTTATATAAATTTCAAATATGAATTTTGAGTGGCCAAATAAACATTATAATATTCAACATCAAGTAAAATTTTGAAGAATACAATTGGAGGAAAAACAGGAAACCAATAATATATGAGCTATGTTCATAGAAGTTTCCTCAACAACCATTGGAACTAAAGGCAATGATAAGGCCTATTTCAGACTATTTTTATGGTATGATACATGAGATTGCAGCAATTTCACAGATCATCTTGTGGAGTGGATTTGACTTACAAATAAAATATGTTTTCTTATTCATCGAACCCACTAGCAAGAAGGCCACGAGATCTTGCCTGAGTGCCTGAGCTGGTTGTTCCAAAACGTCCCCTGGCTGCTGGTATTATTCTGGATGGGGATAGGATTTCAGCAAAGGAGGTATTGTATGACTCTGTTCCAAGACAACTTTGCAGCCAGCCTTTGCCTCCTGAGAACCCATCAGTCAAAATCCATGTGTTGTTGAATCCAAGGCCAGTAAGAGCCCTTGCCACAATCTTTGCCACATCTCCATACCTGTGAAGTTCCCAACTATTAGTGAGGTAAGAATTTTATGTTATTATCTTAACCCTATTTATTCTGATGTAGGAAACCAATTTAAGGGTCTAACATAAATTTTGAAATATAAAACTAGCCCTCTAGTACAGAACATTGTAAATGAAAAGTTGATGATGCAAATGCAGTGAAAAATTAAGTAAATACTAAAAATCTAAGTGTAGCGGATAACAAGAAGAAGGCAAGAGAGGAGAAAGGCACTCACGAATCCATTATGACAACTCTTGAGCTTTTATTAAGCCTCTTTAAGTATGAAATTTTCAAAGCTGCTACTTCTGCTTCAACTTTTTTAGAGTTTCTCAACAGACTTCTCAATTTATTGGGAAACTCCTCAACTCTGGAATGAAGCAATCAAGCAAGAACAGATTATTTTCTTGTCACAGGGATATCTTAAAATTGAGCTTTTATGTTTTTGTTGTAGGCAATTATTTGATCATCAAAAGCGCAGTTTTCCACAAGAAATTGGAAAGGAAAGTGAAGCAAATTCCAAAGATTCTTGTTGGTTCCTTTGACAGGAAAAGTTTTCAGTGAGTGTTCTTACGCTATGGATAAAAGCTTGTTTTTAGCGCTCCTTGGCAAACTAGGTATGCCAGCTTTGGATTTCTCTTTCTCTGTCCGAATGTCAATCATCACATAATCTCGTTTAGTCAGCAGCTCAAGGGCTTGAGCAGGGGTGAGGTCACCTGAACAATAAATCAGATATGAGTTTAATATCTTGGAATCACTATGACTAAAATTTTATACTCGATACAAGATCTATTGAACCTAGTAGTAATGACTATAAAATAAACTGCCATAGCAAAAGGAAGAAATTGTATGCCCCGCCACTGCTCGGAATAAGTGGAGCACATCATATACACCATGACAAAAAGCATGCTATGTTTAATTCATAGTTTGTCCAAGATCAAAAGAAGGTGAAAATTGATTTTATATATATTTTTTATGATTCGTATTTAATCCTGATATGGGTTTCAAGCTACATTTTATGAAGTATGATCTTACCTTTATATCCTCTCAAAGAAAACGCAAGGGTGGAGAAAATGGAAGGAACAAGCAGATACAACAAGATTAATGCCCCACCACCTCCTGCAAGGACAATAGGATCTGATGATAGAAGTGACTCTATTGTAGATGAAGCTATAGGCTTCGCTCCTTCTATTGCATTTGTAGTTTGTTCAGCTGCCCCCCCTGCTACCACTGCTGCAGTCTGTAGGAGCAATCAGTGTACCAGATAAACACATCAGATTTTAACAAAAGAAATAAGTACTATCAAACGTAAGGCCAAACATCGTTAGGGAATGAATGTTCTAGCTAGCGAAATGCCTTTTACTCCACACATAGGAGAGGGGTTTTATATATGATAGTTAAGCCATTAGTTAAATATAGGATGGCTTTCCCCAGCCTGGGCTTGAAAGTTTATTATCTGTGATAGTACTCTCTGAGTGAATAGAAGGGTTAGTGATACACCGCATCTCATATTCAGCTTTTAAACTGGAATTGTTTCTAAAGCATATTTACTTAACAACCAAAACACTGTATAAGCTGACATGGGGGCAAATTGTTCTAGGATTTGAGGAAGCAGCAGCTGTAATTTACATCTTGCAGTCATCATATCTGCATAGTTTCCCAAAGTCCAGTGTTTCCTTAATCATGAATAGGACAGGCCATTATCCTTCCCATTCATCGAGAAAAACTGCGCAGATGGGAAAGAACTTATCACAAACTAAGGGTCGCAACTCAGGTACAGAGATAATTTGAAGAAGAAGAAAGGTTCAGTGATTAGAGGAAGGTTGGGTTTGGGCAAAGGAAAGGAGAAGTTGGAGCCGAGAGAAAGAATCCACATGCAACGGATGCAGGCCAAATTTGAAGAGCTGATTATAGAGGTGCTGCTGAGACATTTGGATGATCATTTAGATCCCTTCGACTCTATAACAAAGGCGAGTTAAGGGATATCCCAACACAGATTGCTTCCGTTAACGTTTATGCAAGAAGACTGTGGACCTACCCCAGCCTACAAAGTCCGGATCGTGGTGGATTATCTGCCCAAATACAGGGAGATATGACAAATTTTATTGACGCTTAACTCGAACCTAAAACTACTACTTGGACTGATGTGTGACTTTAGTGGTAGGAGCATCAGCTACCGCCTTCCAAAATCTCAGCTCTCAAGCGTGTAGAGAGGAAGATAGAAATGGGAAGGCAGCAGCAATCATGTAGCAGACGATTTTGAAGGCTTTGAGAAGATGGAAGTTTAAGTATGTATTTCTGAAAGCTAGTTTAATAAGTGTTTGGTTATTGACAGTTGCAAAATGTTTATCATGCAAATTTGATTATAGCTGGGCATAAGTCTCAAGTTTGCAGAGTTGGCTTTATAAATTATAAGAAAAATAATATCTAAATATAATTACATTTTATCATGATATTTCTCTGGTACACCCACCATATCTTCTGATATTTTCTGTTTGTGCTTCATCTTCACATTTTGAACCAGAATTCTTTGTTGGGTTCCTTCATTACTCCTTCCCAAGCATTGAATGTTTTTGGAAGATGGACTCACCCATTAAGCGTTCAAAAGAGAACTGACCTTTGCTGCTTCTAGCACTTCTTTTGGATCAACGCCAGCAGATTCAAGTGCTTTCTGGGCTTGCTGAGTGAGGTCCGATGCGACCGGGGAAGCTACTTGAACTGCAGATTCAGTAGCCTTTTGTAAGTATGGCATCGCAGCATCCATTGCAGGCTTAATGGTCTTGACAGCCTGTTCAATGAAATCCTTTGACACCCCATATGCACTTGAGGTTACTTCTTGAAGCTGTTGGTATGTGTCTTCTACCTGCAAAATGCTTAATTATATACTCCAAGACTTTCCAGGCAAATCCATAAACAGTATTGTTTGATTGCTAAACTGGGCCTGTTTTCCATACCTTTGTTAATGTTGTAACGATTTCTTCCTTGGTCACAGCTTTGGCATCTCCGTCAAATGTGAAAATAGATAAAAGCATTGGTAAATAATGGGAGTTTTTTTTTAGATTATCATCCCATTTTGCACTGGCAATGACCCTCAGGCTGTGAGTATTGGATAATTGTTTTCCTTGAGCTTTGTGATGGGCTTGGAATGCAGGCTTAACTGAGCTAGAAAGGAAGGACTTGTCCAGAAATGCAGTTGACCCTGACAGACCATAAATGCCAACTGCCTTGCCAGCCATCGTTGCTCAAACCAGTTGCTGGGTTATTTACAAATCCTCATGCATCCTCGTGCATGGATTTGGACACAAACCATTAACCAGAGATGGTGATGAGGATTTCACATTTGGATAGTGTGATATTGTAGTGATTTCACATTTATATTTTCCAGAAAGCCTTGGTTCTATCCCCATTGTCACGGCGTGGGAGGAGGCTGCAAAAATGAGTGGAAGAATTTAGATAATGTCTAATTTGTTATCCATTGGATGGGTTTTGTGGCCCCCTCCATCCTATCAACGCCATATATTTGAAGGGAATATAGGTAGGCTCGTCCAGGCCAATGAATTCGATGCTCCATTATCTATGCATATATGGATCAACCAGTGATAACACGGAGGAGATATGGATGTGGACCTTCAACGAAAACGAAAACGAAAATCTTTAGACATTTATTATGGATTTTTTTTAATATTACAACTGCATGAAAATTTCTTATTCTTAATATTGTAACTTTGTTTACTGCTATAACTTTGTTTTAATATTATAACTTTGTTTAATGCTATAACGTTGTTTGGAAATATATTAAGAGTATTTAAGAGCCACTGGGTTTAATGGTTCAGAGTGTAGACTTTATTAATTAAAACTATATTATTTCTAAATACATTATTTTTATCATAATGGTGGTTGATTGGTTGCCAAATGAATATAGATATGTTTTTTACTTTTCTATTTTTCACTTAATTTTTTTTCTTTCTATTTACTTAATTTGCAAATGTTTTTTTGAAAAGCATGCTGGGCGAATAACAATAAAACATAAGCAAAATACACCAACCTAAAATCTTTAAAACTTTTTTACAATTTTAAATATTCTTCATTAATTCATAACTAAACATGACAAAAGACACTTTTCAAATCACTTATAATTTAACAATACTACTCTACAAATAAAAATAGTAAATGATTATTAGTCTATGTCTACCTACACTAATATTAAGTCTTATAGATTGTGACATCACATTTTTATTATTATATTAGTATCGTTTTTATTGGTTGGCCATGATTCTAATTTGTTAGGATTATATAATCCTCCCTTGTCTATATATAGTCTATTAGATCATCTTGCCTAACTTAGGAGTCACTTACTTCAGTTTGGTGCCACCATGATATTGGGTCCACCGATGTCATTGGTGCCATTGGTTTCACCGGTACCAACCACTAGAGTGTGGGGAATGTATATAGAGGTTAACTGCCACTTATTGCATGTTCAAGCATGAGTTAATGTGCCTCTGAGACAAATCCCTACATTCTAGGAGCCAGTCTGAGTGCCACCAACAACCTCCATCAGTTGGTTGTAGTTGGTAAGCAGTTATGTTGAGTTATCCTCCAGTTACTTTCAGTTATATCACTCTCAGTTAGTCTAGCGCCAGTTTTGCATAGCTGCATGGGGAAGTGGCACATTTTTCCACCTACCTCATCAGTTTAACTATTTAACTAGTTTAACTGATTGTCGGACTAATTTAGACATCAGGAGTTAGACTAGTGGCTCCCATGCAGTGATTTAGACACTCCTTGTTAGCTATTCAGTTGGTAGATTTGAATATGCCCCATATGATTTGAATCCTACATATTGTAACACTATTGTATTACTGTTGAATTAATGAAGATTAATGTTGTAATTTACTGATCAATTCTTATTAGTTTTATCTGAAACTTGTCTTGTTCAGTGTACATTGTTCTTACTATTCCACTGCACAATTCTACCTTTCAATTGCTCTCATTTCCTGTAGATCAATAGTTCAATAAATTAAACATGGTATCAGAGCCTTGTTCAGGCTAGCAACAAGTCTGTCTGATCTCCATTGTACACTAGAAGCAACTGGGTTTCCATGTAAATCCTACAATTTGTGCATTGCTAACTATGGACTCGTCCAGAGAAGTCTCTGCATGTGTAAAAGGCCTCGAGAAAGTGTACATGTCGAGGTGGAAGTCTTGAAACTGACATGATTGCGAATTGTTTTGTTTTTGCAGTTATAGGTACAAATTCAATATGGATTCAAGATTATCAGTTCCTCTTCTTACTCCATTCACAAGATATTCAGAGTGGAAATTGAAGATGATTTCATCTCTAAAGAGGCAAGGTCTCTATGAGGTATCTATTGAACTTGGTAAAGAGTCTTATGAAGATGAGAATGACTGGTTAAATGACGGTGATAGAGATTTCAGAACAATATGTCTAGCCTTTTCTCCAAGCTTGCGCTACCTTATTGATTCTGTTGAATACCCAAAGGATCTCTGGACAGAATTTGATAGAACATTTGGCAAGCACAATGAGGATCATTATAGTAATTTGGAGAGCACACCCAGCACCACAAGAGTTTTTTCTTCAAAAGTATCAGCCTCTATTCTCTCTAATGAAGTTGTTCAAAATGAAGAAGAAGCAGAATCTTCCACACAGCCAATTCAAATCGAAGAAAGTCTCCTTAGAGTGACTTTTTTTCTTGTTGCTCCGAAAGTTTATGAGATCTTTGATATATCATCTTCTCATATAACTGATCTAGAAGAAGACATTTGAATCTTTTTTATTGAAGAAAAACTCTCCTTCCATTCTATGCAAATATTCTCCAGTGATTCTTATATTTTAAATTATGTGCAAAGTTTTCCAGAGATTGCTTCAGAAAATGAAGAGGGATTTGATTTGTCTCTATCTAATGTTGTTACTGGTGTGCAGAAAAGTAATACTTTGGATATTTTGGAAGAATATCATATTTTCGTAGTGATTCATTCACTCCATTTGATCTAGAGCTTCCAAAAAATTCCCACATGATTGCATGCACCAATACTCAGAGTTTTGTTGAAGAAGGAGAAAATTGTGTATCTACCATCTCGGTGGGGCACTTGGATTTGTTACACACTCTTGGATATGATATGAACTTAAGTTGGATATGATATGACCTTATTTTGTTCAATTTTGAAGTTTCAAGAGCCTCCAGTAATGCTTGTAGTTGTTCTCATCAATTTTGGTGTGCAAAATCAAGTACCTCAAGTCTCTTTCAAAATTGTTGTTGGGGATTTGATGTGATTTTTCTCTCATGAGTTTGTTGATATTATATTTTGTGACACATTGGTTATTTTTGAAGCTATATCATATTATGGAGCTAAAGCATTCGCTCTCCACATTCCTGAGGCTTCTATACCTTCCTACTTGATCACATGCTCATCTCCTCATAGAACTAGTAAAGATGGAGGCATTCTACATTCGCCTAGACACTTGCTCCTAACACTTGGAGTTGATTTTACCTCACATGGTTTGATGTTCAAGGCTACAATATATCAGTTTCTTGGGTTTTCCTCACATGGTTCGAATTCTCAAGCACTTTTCCTCTCTCATCAGTTGATCTCAGTTGCTCTACATGGGTCCAATTTTCATCTTGTAGTTGTCTATGTTCTTGGTTCAGTTGAGCATATTCTTTTTCTTCCAAAGAGGAAAAATACTCCAGACATAATCTTTTAGTTTGGAGAGGTTCACATGCACAGTATCAAGATGTTTTTGCACAAAAGAACCATTATACTGCATTTGTTGCTGCATAGTGCTGCAAATTGCAACAAAAAATTTACAACTTTTTTTTAGCTTGTTTTCTTGATTCACTACTTATTTTGATGGGGGGGGTTTTCCATGAGGTTTTCCCATGTTCATCGGTTTATTAAGTAGCTTTTAATTCTTCTAGATTGTATGGGTGACTTTTGGCCTAGTTTCCAGGGCCCAAGGTTGTCCAATTTATGATTAATGGGGGGTGTTAGGATTATATAATCATCCCTTTTCCATATATAGTCTATTATATCATCTTGCCTAACTTAGGATTCATTTACTTGAGTTTGGTTCTGTCTTGATATTGGGTCCACTGATGCCATTGGTGCCATTGGTGCCACCGGTGCCATTGGGTCCATCAGTGCCATTGGTTCCATTTGTGCCACCAATACCATTGGGTCCACCGATGCCATCAGTGCCATTGGTTCCACCGGTACCAACCACTAGAGTGTGGGGAACACATATAGAGGTTAACTGCCACTTACTTCATCTTCATGCATGAGTTAATGTGCATCTAAGACCAATCCCTACATTCTACGAGCCACTCCAAGTGCCACCAACAACCTCCATTAGTTGGTTGTAGTTGATAAGAAGTTATGCTGAGTTAGCCTCCAATTACTTTCAATTAGATAACTCTCAGTTAGTCTAGCATCAGTTTTGCATGCCTTCATGGGGAAGTCGCTCATTTTTCCAACTACCTCATTAGTTTAACTGGTTTAACTAGTTTAACTAATTGTCAGACTGATTTAGACATCAGGAGTTAGATTAGTGGCTCCCATGTAGTGATTTAAACACTCCTAGTTAGCTATTCAGTTGGTAGATTTGAATCTGCCCCATATGATTCAAATCCTACATATTGTAACACTATTGAATTACTACTGAATTAATAAAGATTAATGTTGTAATTTACTAATAAATTCTTATCAGTTTTTTCTAAAATTTGTCTTGTTCAGTGTACATTGTTCTTACTATTCCAGTGCACAATTCTACCTTTCAATTGCTCTAATTTCTTGTAGATCAATGGTTCAATAAATTAAACATAATTGTAATTGTATTGTTGGTTAGAATTGTAATTCTACTCTTTGTCTCCTATAAATATACTAAAAAGACAATTTTAGGATCATGTCATGTATTTGATACTTTGTATAAAGAGGTTTCCCGTCGAATAGGATTTTTATTTCTTATTTAGTTCTCAAAGCATGGGGTTATTTGTTCTTTCTATTTTTATGTTATTTTGGAAATTTAATGCAGTTGGTATCAAAGCTATTTTTACTATAATTTTTATGTAGTAAAAACTTCATGTCTTCATTATAAGTTTAGAGTTATAAGTTTATAATGTGAACGAGTGGCCATTGTTAATTGAGTAATATCTTCTAATATATCGATGTAATTTACCAACTACCATAGTCGAGTAGGATTTACAGCTAACGCCATCTCCTTCAGCGATTAGTCGACCAGTCCAATTCACCTTTCGATATATGAAAGTTGGTTTCCAGTGATCAAGGTAAATATATATAGGGTCAAAAATTTATTCAAGTCGACATAATACTGAGTAGAGCCTACAAGGGCAGAAAATGCACTTGTTTGGTCGTCTATCAATCAATGCTTTCTCTGAAGTGCAGTGCATAGCCTGATCAACGAAATCAAAATTAGTTGACAAAAATTGAATACAAAGTTTTTGGTCGAGTCTTTAGCCAACAATCAATCAATCGAACATAAGCAACATTATTTCCATCGGTCACGTCCACTATCTTCTCTTTGTATGATTTGAGCATCGCAGATTCTTTGGTTAAACAAATAGTTTCTACATCCATGCACTTTTGTTAAACTATCTCGCCTGCAACTAAAGATCATTGGTTGAGTGCATTCCTCTTTATAAAATAAATTCATTTTATATATTGCTAGGGATTCCACATTTGGATCAGTGGCTGTTAGTTGCTATATTAATTAGGTTTGACTCTTCCAAGCAAACAAACAGTCCCAGCCCCTTGGTCCTGAGCAACATACCTTCATCTACCCATAATCAGTCAATGGAGGCTTTGAGTCATTGTAGTGTATTGCGTAGAAAGCATTATAGAACTACTCGACCAACTATTCTCGTAGTCGACTTCTCAATATAAATTAATCAACCATTTCAATAGTCATCCAGTCCATTTGTTTAGATGTTCGACAATATATGCATTATGTGAGAAACACTATAATCTAATTCCTTTTATTTCTCCTATAAGAACAATGCATGGAGAAACGTATATTGCAAGCAATATTCCTCAATCTTTCACGTAGCATCATCAATATCAGGCCTTTCTTCTTGCAAGTATATTGCTTCCGTTCGACCTCTCACTCAGATTCAGACTTCCTCCATCCAGTGTTGTTGTCACCTAAACTGGATGGAGGAGGAAAGCATGCCAAAGTGTTGAATGGGATGGTTCAATAAAACATTCAAGTAAAGAATAGAAACACACACGATAATTTCTTATAAGAAGAACAAATGTGAGGTTGAACGTTCAAGTGGTTTCTATTCATTTTATCATGTTGTTTATACATCAAATAAATGGTTAGAGCGGTTACACTTACTCTCAGAGTATCATTCGTTAAGAATAATTATTCATTAATACAATATAATGATGACATTAAGGGGCCAGAAGGTTTCCTCTAACATTACCTTACCATATTGGAATTGATGAAACTACATTCCTTTCAAAATTTGATACTAAACATTTTTGTTCAAATCTTTGTATCTCAAAAATTTCATTTCAATCAATAGTTGAATGTGTGAATAAATTTCATATATCAAAAATTTCATTTCAATCAATAGTTGAATGTGTAAATAAATTTCATAGCATGAATGGATATTCAAGAAAGCAATATGTTTTAAATTCTATGGCATCAAAGACTCCTATTAGCAAAGGAGACAAGAAAATAAGTTTATTTACAATGAGATTGGACACAATAGACGTCTGTCAAAATGCATGGTATAAATACCATGGGATAAAAAGGAGCAACTTATACAATTATAAAAGTATGCTCTTGAATGGTGTTGTGAGAGTTGTGCATGGTAGTTTAGTGGATTGGAAAAATCTAGGGAAAATACTATTGCATTGTTAGCTACTATTAATAAAATTGTAGAGGAAAATTTAGACAAATCTCCACATATTACACAATTAATTAGGGAAGATGGAACAAGGACAACCTTGAAATTGTTTCCATCTAATATGTCCCATGGTCTGATGTGAAAAATGACAAATGATGAGATCAAACATAATGGTTTTCCTCCAGTATCACCATTCCTCTTTAGCAAGGTGATGCGAGAAGATTTAGATGTTAAAGTTTTTAAAGCCATCTCCTTTGCAAGATGTAATGAGTGCATTACAGTACATGATAGGCCAAAGGAGACCACTAATCTAGATGAGGTGGAAAGGTTGTGTGGACATCATACAACCCATAATAAATATATCACAAGTTGTTTCCAAATGTATCTTTTTCAAAGATTAGCTTCACAGAATTATCCGAAGACTTGTCTGAGTATTGTTCATGACAAAATGGATAAGTCAAAGACTTCCATTCCAAGGATGGGTAAGAAGGAAAAGTATTTTAGTAATGTTATGAATCTTCCCATATCATTGACTAGTATGTTGACTCATGGGCACAAGACAGAGGGATTTGGCCACTTCAGTCTCTCATTTTTAGAGATAGGATCAAATTTCACTATGACATCCCTAGCTAAATGTTGAAGGAACCTTACAGAACCAATGTTTGATAAATATGGAGACTTGTTATACAAAATAATAACATCTAAGGACCAATTGCATGTTGCTCTATTGCAATCAGAGTCACATGAAAAGTGTGTGATATACAAACAATATGTTATGAAACATGATATATTGTGTGTTGATGATATAGATCAATGCATGCCAAATAGAAAACTACCACCCATATTATGTTGCAAATGGATACTTGTTTAGGAGATAACAAAAAACCATTTTGTCTTTGCATTTTTATCTCTTTTAATAGCAAGGGAGTGTTAGATATGGTTGAAGTTGGTTTCCTCCCGATTGGATACACCCATGAAGACATAGATGGAACTTATGGAAGGATATCAACAAACTTAATGCGCAAAGATATATTTTCACTCTAGGATATAATGGATATGTATAGGACATGTGAATATCAAAATTTCTATGTCCCTTATCTAATTGATGAATTTTGTGCTTTTAAGAATTTTGTGAAACCCCAACTTTTGGACAGAAATGCCAAGATCACCAGTATAAAAAATGCCTATTTTAAATATTTTTGCTAGAGATAACATTCTAGTCATGCAATTTAGGGCATCACTTCAAGATGAAGAGTGGTCATATCTTATTCACCTATGGTATTCATTTCCAAATGGTAGTGCATACTTACTGGTGGGACAACCTAGGTTGTTAAAACTACAATAAGAAAGACCTTTAGACATGGATGAAATAAAAAAAAGGAATAGAAACTTATATTTCATTATGGAAGTGAAAGATTTAGAAGGGTGGTGAACAATTTTGGCATTCCAAGTTAAGTTATTGAGAGGCTATATATGAAGCTTTGTATAGTCCCTTTGAGAGTGTTGGTCTTGCTAGCATCTAAGTTTTGTCCATCAACAAGCCAAGGTATACATGATATCGAACGTTCAAAATCTAAATATGAAATTATAGATGCCTACTTGAAAGAAAATGTTCCTACATTTGAAGATTGTTATGTTGGACCCACATACAACAAGTGTAAAGAGAATTCATTCCAAGGATGGATGTTGTAAAGGGTAAAATAGTCATTGTGTACTAACCAAACCTGGGTTATGCAGTATTGTTGGGAAGGGTAAATAGTGATATTTACCAAGATTCAGATGCTAGTACTCTTGAGTCTTACAAAGTAGAGGTGAAATGGTGGAAGCCAACTAAATCATGAAATGATCTCAGGGCCCTCTTCTACAAAAATTGATTAAATATAAAGAAACTATGGTTTGTTGATGCAAAATAAAATATGATTATCAATGTAAATAGCATCATATGGGAATAGTCATCAATGTTGGTATGGCCAAGATAGAAAATAAGAATAAATGAGAAGGGCATTGTGATAGTTAAGGCATGACAAGAGTAGATGGGGCATAATGTGGAAAGTGGGATGGATGTTCCTATGGACATAGTTTGATGGGTTCTTAACCCAACAAATTTATAGATTTTTGCAATGGAGTGTTTATTTTTGTTTCCTAAAATGATTGATCTACCTAAAATTAGATTGTTTGAAAGAATCAATCGACTTTTTTTTGTCTCGTACATTGTCTCACTAGACATGTTTATAGTGTACACATATTGGAACCTTTTTACTACGATATAATATTGTCCATATAAAACATTATGTTTTGAAAGGATTAGACTGTCCTTGATTTCTTATAGACTCTTATTTTTATTAACTTGAGTCAGAAAATAGATACTTTTATAATGTTCTCGTTGAGAATGTCATGGAGACTATTTTTGCAACACTTCTTTATAATGGTGTCAACATCTATTTTATACCTTGCAAAAATTATCTATATCCATTTATATCATGGATCATCACACACGATAAGAAGTAGAGTTGCATAAAAAGTGTATTGTATATATAATTACAATTTCATTTATTTTTTATGCCTGTGATGAAATATGGTAAATGTAGTGATAAAATCCTTCTCATTGTGTACCAATAAATGTTCAAATTTAAACCCACCCAAACCCTTCCATAGAGTTATAGCATGTCCTAGAAGTGCAAGGTTAAAATTTCCATTCTAAAAATATTATTCTATGTTTACCCTTCCAAATAAGAATGACATAAATAATAGCAACATTTCAAAGGAAGGGAAATTTTTTTAATTACATGTCAATATTGATTTCAATTTACAAAGTGTGTTTCCAATAAAATCATTCTTCTTGGAGATTGATTCATGCACTTATTCAACTACTGGTCCTTCAATCAAAGGAGCCAACTCTGGTATTGAAAAACTGTTGGAATTCTTGTTTATACTAAGAGGGGTAGGGGGTGGAGGGATGAATCAGTTTAAAGCGTAGATTACACAATTCTTCACTTAACAAATCATACTTTAAAACATTTTCTTCCAAAAATAGCAAATAACATAGTTGCACAAAAAATATGTAAAGTAATTATATATATATATATATATATAATGGTTACATATAAGAGACACTAATATCCAATTGTGAGCACCAACTCACTTTAGAGACCAATCTAATTGGGACATCAATCCCACATGCAAGAACCAACTTGTTGGTTACATGAACCAACCTATAAGGAATTCAATCTTCTGTGCAAGCACCAACTTACTAAATTCAAGCACCGACCTAAGTGGATATCAGTCCTTTTGCACAAGAACCAATTTGCAGTGTTCATGCACCAACCTAAATGGAGACTGCAATATCCTCTTATTATTCTTCAACACCTACTAAAAGGAACTACAACTCCTTTTTCTGTATTCTCCAGCACCAACTAGAAGGAAGCTACAACTTCCTTTCCTTGCCCCTTCCTTCCATCTTGAGATAAAAGATAAGTTAAAAGAAAATTGTAACTTTTGTGATATGTGATCTGTGTCTTCTTTGATTTGCGATGTGCGTCTTCTCAGATCCATCTCTTCTTTGATCTATGATCTACGTCTTCAATGATCTACGTCTTTTGTACTATCACTAATTTGTGATTTGACTCATAGCAATTTTGACGATTTGCAACTTGTAATACCCCTAGTTTTGACTTGGAATGTATTTAACCAAATTCATGTAAATAATGTAAATATGCTAGTATGGATTCCTAGTTCAGAGCTTAAGGCTAAGGATTGACTAGAGAATGGATATGCATGTATGATGTAAATACTTTTATTTGGACTCTTTATTTCACTTATAATGCCAATTCGAAATGTATGTAAATATTATGTGCATAAATAATCAGTATGGTCCAATAATGGTTGTGTAAAGAGAACCAAAGGGGCTATGATTCCACTAGAGGGGAGGAGGAAAGGGTCCCTAAGGGGAACTAATCCTTGCTGCTATGTGTCAACCTTATAACTCTCACAAAATTCTGTCATGTGCCTTGAATAAGCCAAATATTTCCTTTTTTTACTATTTTCAAATCATTGAATGCATGCGTGAAGTTGGTGGGGAAATTCACTTAATGTAGTTATTGAAGCATTGTGCTGACTGCACTTTTGGATAGTTCTATCACAATTCAGAAGTCGGTCTAAAGTAGTCAAGATTCCTTTATTCTAATGTAAGAAGTTATGCCAGTTGTCTTTTCACCATTTTCTCGTATCCCTTGGAGTCAACCCTCATTCTCTCCTTCTTGGATGTATATTTACCCTATGTAGAGATTTCCATTGTTGTTCATAACCTTTTTCAACTGTATATAACCCAAAACTTTGAATTTAGATCTAGGACAACAGATTTGGAAGGAAAATTGATGCCTCTAGGTGAATAGAGAGGTTGGGAAAGCTAGGAACCCTTAACCCTTGAAGTTATGATGTTGTTACATGCTTGCAAATCCATTGATTGAGGCTGCATGTGGTTCTCCAACAACATTTAGCAGTTTGGTATTCTTCTATGCACACACAAGAAACACCTGATAAGATGGAGTTCCTAAGAGAACCATGGATTGGTGAAGAAGATGCCTAATCCAAGAAGGGTGTTGTGTGGGGAAGGTATTGTGGAAGCCAATGCTGTGTGATTTGAGTGAGACCCTTGTAGAGGTCTATATGAGCATTTAGATAAGTATATAGAGAATATTAGGTTGTGGGATGACAAAGGGAATCCTATAAGTCTTTCCTTTTCCCTGGTGGCCTCATAGTTGATATTGGGGGTGGTATCTTAGAAGAAAGAGTATATGCTGGATTTTAATGTCCCCTTTGTTGAATTTTATTAAAATGCCCAATTTTCCAATTTTTTCACAATTCTGGCTCTTGACTAGTTTTGATGTCTAGACCTCCAAATTGACCCAAATGCTTCCAAATTTTCTCTGATGGTACACCAGCGTAGATCCAAATCCTAGGCTCTATCAAGCACCGATAGGGATCAAATCTCCCGAGGTGCAAACCTCCTTTAGTACAATTACTGGTGGAATTAACAAAATATAAAGCAAGTCAGCAAAACTTGAAAGATATACATTTAGAATACAAAAATAAGACTAATAATTACCAACATTTAAAGTTCACTAATACCATATATTACTAGCGGAATTAACAAAATATAAAGCAAGTCAGAAAAACTTGAAAGATATACATTTAGAATACAAAAATAAGACAGAACAAGCAGCGTGAATAGAAACATGAAAATAAATTAGTTGAAAATATAAAAGGACCTGGCGAGCATACTCGACAACATGTTGCTTGAACTTGCGTATTTTGGAGAGCATCTGCCAGAAAAAGGGATTCAAAACATTTGCTCTCTGCGCAAACAATCCGGCCAGGCCATTGCGGCTGGCCCATTCATATCCCTTGCCGTTGTCCAGACTTACAGAGAACGACATATCGGATAACTCCAAATCCACTCCAAGTTCCTCGAAGAATTTCATCGTGTACGAATAAGGAGCCTGCATTGCCACAGACTTTTCAATAATAATAAAAAAATCACGTAATCCAAGGTGTTCATTGGGGAATGTAAAATTTTTTTAATCTTTCGAGTATATAAAATAATGTTTTCCATATTTCATTGATCAACTGGAGGAAAAAAGATAATATTTTCATATTTTGATGAATCATACCATCAGGGAAGCTAAGAAGACATTGGTATCCATCCCATAAAGAGAAAAATACGACATTTTCATTATTTCATTAATCAATCAGAGAAAAGAAATATTTTCACTCTTTTCACTATTTCAGGGCTCAACTATTTTCACTGGTCTGGATTGTATCCCTTAAATTTAAAAAAATAAAATATTTTCGTTATTTCATAAAGCAAAAGTATTTTCTTATAATATTTTCATTATTTCATGAATCACGGAAGAAAGATCACATTTTCACGGTGGGCTGGAGGCTATCCTGTGCATACGACCTTCCTAAAAAAATATTTTCATTATTTCATATTCAACGGGAGAAGAGATAAAAATTTGCGTTATTTTTCAAAAAATTTGATAATAAATTTTCTTTATTATCAGCTGGAAAATGGAACGTTACATGATTGCAGAGCATGAACCAACATTCTCCCCCTAAAGAAGGTAATATTTTCATTATTTCATCAATCAACGGGAGAAATTATTGAAGCTCTGGTCTCCATCCTTAAATACATTTTTTCAGAAAAAAATTAACATTTTCATTATTTCATCAATGAACGGGAACGGGAGGAAGGATAAAATGACATGATTTCAATTGACGGGAGAAATCTTGACATTTTCATTGAGAATGGAAGCTTACACGACTGCATAATCGCATATCATGAATACACGATTATCCCCAAAAATGAAGATAATATGTTTCATTTTTCCATGAATCAACGGGTGTCTTTTCGAAAAAAGAAGATAACATTCTCTTTATTTTAGAAAAGATAAAATTTACATGATTTCTTTAATCGATGGGAGAAAAGAGAACATTTTCATTATTATTTCTTTAATCAGCTGAGGATTGGAAGCTTACACTATTGCAGACCATGAATCCTAAGTCCAGGTCAATTCTGTACACAGAAAAGGTGCGTGCATGGCCTCCAAGATAAATTTCTTTCTCGTACACAAAAAGGTGCCGAAATGTTAGTAACTTTACATCACGTGACAAGATCTCCCCCATAATATTCACTTTCACTATTATTTTTTGCCAACATGTTAGTAACGTTACATCACGTGACAAGATCTCCCCCATAATATTCACTTTCACTATTATTTTTTGCCAACATGTTAGTAACGTTACATCACGTGACAAGATCTCCCCCATAATATTCACTTTCACTTTTATTTTTTGCCGACATGTTAGTAACGTTACATCACGTGACAAGATATCCCCCATAATATTCATTTTCACTATTATTTTTTGCCGACATGTTAGTAACGTTACATCACGTGACATCACGTGACAAGATCTCCCCCATACTGGGCTGTAGAGCGCCTCTCGGCGCAATGAATGATAATATAACTTAAATATAATGCTCATGTATTTTTTGTGACCTCCCAATTACTACTTTAAACTTATTTAATGTTCTGTTCAAAGTAGGAGTCTTTACTAGCAAATTGGGGCTCCAATTCCCCTTGGGTAATTGCTGAAAATGGCTTCACAAATGATCCCAAAGTCACTTGAATTTATGAAAAGAGGCTAGGTATGTGTAAGGGACCTTTTCAAATTCTCATATGCATCATGGTTCAGTTTATACAGTCTGTTATGACTCTTTCCAAAACAACCCCCAAGTCACAATTTCGACCCTTGGGGAAAATGCACCAAATCTTCTCCCAATGCAATGAAAATGAGTAAAATGGATTCCAATTCTTGAGTACTGAACATGAGACTTGAAATACAAATTAATTACAGTCCATCCATCATACATTTATTAGAGATACATTCCTCTATTCGAAATAATAAGCATTACCATGGCATATATCAAAATGGAGTGGAAATGGTCATTGTTTTCTCATTAAAAGTCATCTTGACATACAACTCTTGGGAATTTCTACTTGAAAATTTATGAGAATGAATAACAGATAATATTGAACTGATTACAATCATAAATGGACAATGAAAGGCTCTCCAAATTCAAAATCATCAGCATTACAATGGTTCATAACAAGATAGTGGGGAAATGGCACTATTTATTCATTGTTCAACATTTTTACATGAATTCTTTCAGGTATTTCGACCTGAGAGTCTTCTAAACATGAAATGTAGAGAAAATACATTAGAAAATAAGATAATTATCATTAGAATCTTCCCCAAAGAGATCAATAGCTCACCCAAAGCACAATCCCTCCATTGGCATGAATATGGTGTGAAAACTGGAAATAGTTGAGAGAGAGTGCTGCAATAGAAGAATCCACATTCTTTTCAGCAGCTTACACCTGCAAATAAGACTCCATTAAAGATCCATGAAATACCTGAGTGGCCTTTCCAAACACCAACTAGGATGGGAATATTTCACCGTCGAAATTGTCTTAAGCAAGAAAACTAGTCGTCTACTAGCTCTCATAATTCACAAATGACTGATACAAATGACAATTTCAAATACAAATGACAAATACAAATGACAATTTCACAAATGAGAAAAAGATTTATTCTCATGGCTGATACCTGTATTTTATAAACATTATTGGCATTCTAAGGTTCCAAATCCAAGTCGAATTGGTGTGGCCACTCATGCTATGCCATGTGGCCTCTCTTTTCACCTTCCCTCTTCTCCGAAATTTGAGTAGAAGCCTCTTGGACTTCTCCAAATCCCAATTTTGAACTCCAAGATGCTCTATTCATGCCTGACATGTCAGTATGTCAGTATGTTAGCCTTCAGATCTGACTTGGGTCATAACTGTCATAGAATCTCCATCATTGGTGTCATAGTTGTCATAAATGTAAGGGGAATCTAGCCAAGTGTCCATGAAACTCCCATTTGGCTCTTCCTCTCCCATGTAAGTTACAATTCATCCCAAATTCAACCTATGAAGTGTATGGACAATTATATTAACATTATAATCCATACAAAAACATTAGACTTCCCATATATTCAAATTTGCAATAGAAAGATACCATTTAACATAGGAATTCTAGCTAGTGTGGGCCCCATAGTCTCCATGTGTCTTCATGATCTATTGCCACTTCCATTTTATCTTGTATTTATTTAATAAGATCAATTATTAAATATTTATCCCCTTATAATGTCTAAACATCATTTATTATCCTTCTTATTCCAAATCTCAAAGCTTCCACCCCCAACCTAGGAAACTAGTGATTTTCCTCCTTGGCAATTATTTGACTTTTAGCATCCATTTGACAACTTTAATGAATATGGAAAATGTGATTTGGCCATTGTGACCCAATGCCAAATTTGGTACATTACAAATCCTCCCTTCCCAATATTGCTTTTCCTCAAGCAATTTCAAACATGGTTGTTGAAGAACCTGCTTTCTGTATGATTCTTTGAAGTTGCCACTAAGCTTCCCACTTTGAGTCTATGAGATTCCATGAAGATTTCAGAGAGGAACCACCATGCCTGCTGCTGCACTACTCTGATTAAAATCACATTATTGAGTGGGTAATCCATCTCCCATACTGCTTGTTTCCTAAAGAATTTGAAATCAATCGGACTAAAAACTATACCAGGGTCCCATTGCTTGCATTGCACTCCAATAATTAAGAGTGCTCTCCAACCCATACCATTTGAAAAGAGAATTCCTGGATCCCATTTTCTTGTATGAATTCTTCCAAACATCATGAGTGCATAATATATATCATCAAAGTATATAAAAACATAATAATAATGTACATCAAGGAGGTGCCTCACCAATAAATAATGAAAGTGCTTATACCTCCCAATGAGTAGACTACCATTTGCCAAGTGCATACAAGATTCAAGTGACCAATAAAATCTGCTCCAATTAAATAGGTGAGTATCCCATGTCCCATTATTATGCTCCAAGGATATATAATGTACATCAATATAATCAGCCACATGTTCTTTCATCCAAGGAGTGAATGAAGAACCTCCACCAAAATCTGAACCAAATAATGAGCAAAGAAAACATGAAGACTTCAAGTGGATCAAAGAAGTCTCATCAATACACTCATGAATATGTATATCATCATGAAATAATAGAGAATTTTTGTTCCAATAAGAATTTTCTTTAATCACATATCTCTTCACCCAAGTGTGTGATGAAGTTCCTCCAAAATCAAATAGACTAGGCAAGGAGCAAGGAAAATCATGAGTCTCCAAGTGACTCAAGTGAACATCATAGGTGCACCCATGTAGATGTGTATACTCATAATGTAAACAAGGATTCTTATGCAAATGTAAATAAGATGGTTCTCTAATAATTACATCATCAAAAGGAGAAATAGAATGCCCATGCTCTTCATGTGGCACCATAAAAAAGAAACCTTTCACCCATACTTCATTAGGATGACTGCTGCAAAATTTAGAAGTGTAGGATGTAGGAGAAAGAACCAACTCACCCAAATGATAAGTAAGTGCAAAATTGTCATGATTTGAAGGATCCATAGGGGTAGGATTATGCAGCTCCTTCAAGAGTGTGAAACCTTTGTCATATGTTGGTTCCAATGTAGAGGAATCATGTTCTTCTTTAAAAATTGCATACCCTTCATCAAGAGACAATCCAAGTTCCTCTTCAACCACATCAAGTGTTTGGATCTCTTCAAGTACATATTCAAATGCATCAAGTACATTCAAATTTCCAAATTTCTCATGATCCACCATGTCATGAGAATCCTCCAAACAATATACCATTTGACAATCTGAAACATAGGAGGAAAAACAAGCGTCTTGCAACTTTTCAAGAAGTTGTTCATTTTGAATTGTGAGCTTATGAATAACTTCATTATTCTTCAAGTAGGATTCATGTAAACATTCACTAAGCCCAATGACATTTTTTCTATAAAAAAGAAAAGACATGAAATTACCTTTGATGTTGCACATTGCTCTTTGGATCTTCTCCATGTCTTCAAGGAAGGATGGATCCTTCAAGGAAGTATCTCTCCAACAAGAATTTGATACCAATTCTTGAATTTCATGGAGTATGCTAAGGGCCTCTTGGATCTTCTTTTCATTCATCTTTAAGGACCCTTCAAGAAAATGAGGCTCTAGCAAATTAACATCCTCATCTTCTTCCTTCTTGCTTGGACCAACTTCATGAAGCTCAAGTGGTGATGGGGAAGTTGATCTTATTTCTTCTTCAACTGCTACAAGGTATTCATTTTCAGGTTTAATGGAAGTTTGTCTTGCAGCAACACTTTCAAAATTGATCTCTATGTCACCAACATAGAGGTGTGAGCACCCATCAGTAGGTACTCCTTCATAGTTCAAGCATCCATCAGTAGGTACTCCTTCATAGTTCAAGCATCCATCAGTAGATTCTCTTTGGTCCATGTCCATAGTAGAATTTGTTTCAGAATGATATTCAATAGTTTCAAGGTACTCTTCTTCCTTCTCATGTGATGTTTCCTCATCTTTTTCAAAGTCATTTGGGAGTGAATTTCGATCCTCTTCATGTAGTGTCTTTTCTTCTTCACCACCCACAGAAATTTGTAGCTCCTTCGTCTCCTCCATACTTTTGCATTTATTATTATTCTTAAATGAGTTCTTATTTGAATTATTTTTTATAAATTCCTTCAACCAATCATTAAGGTCTTCAAAATGAATAGTTTTATGTGCCAATTTGAATGCTTGATGAACCTGCCTAGACATATCATCACCACATGGCTTAATGAATATATTCAATTCATATATACCATCCATAACTTAAATAGGTTCCAAGAACATGCTCTGATACCACTATAATGTCCCCTTTGTTGAATTTTATTAAAATGCCCAATTTTTCAATTTTTCACAATTTTGGCTCTTGACTAGTTTTGATGTCTAGACCTCCATATTGACCCAAATGCTTCCAAATTTTATATGAAGGTACATGACTGATAATATAACTTAAATATAATTCTCATGTATTTTTTTTGACCTCCTAATTAATTCTTCAAACTTGTTTAATGTTCTTTTCAAAGTAGGAGTCTTTACTAGCAAATTGGGGCTCCAATTTCCCCTGGGTAATTGCCGGAAATGGCTTCACAAATGATCCCAAAGTCACTTGAATTTATGAACAGAGGCTATTTATGTGTAAGGGACATTTTAAAAGTTTCATATGCATCATGGTTCAGTTTATAAATTCTGTTATGACTCTTTCCAAAATAACCCCCAAGTCACAATTTCGACCCTTGGGGAAAATGCACCAAATCTTCTCCCAATGCAATAAAAATGAGTAAAATGGCTTCCAATGCTTGAGTAATGAACATGAGAATTGAAATACACATTAATTACAGTCCATACATCATACATTTATCAGAGATACATTCCTCCATTCGAAATAATAAGCATTACCATGGCATATATCAAAATGGAGTGGAAATGGTCATTGTTTGCTCATTAAAAGTCATATTGACATACAAATATTGGGAATTTATACTTGAAACTTTCTAAGAATGAATAAAAGAGAATATTTAACTTATTAAAATTATAAATGGACAATTAAAGGCTCTCCCAATTCAAAATCATCAGCATTACAATGGTTCATAACAAGATAGTGGGGAAATGACACTATTTCTTCATTGTTCAACATTTTTGCATGAATTATTTTGGGTATTTAGACCTGAGAGTTTTATAAACATGAAATAAATAGAATATACATTATACATAAGATAATGAGAATTATAATATTCCCCAAAGATATCAATAGCTCACCCAAAGCGCAATCCCTCCATTGGCATGAATATGGTGTTAAAACTGGAAATAGTTGAGAGAGAGTGCTACAATAGAAGAATCCACATTATTTCCTATATATTACACCTGCAAATAAGACTCCATTAAAGCTCCATGAAATACCTGATTGACCTTTCCAAACATGAACTAGGATGGGAATCTTTCACCCTCGAAATTGGCTTAAGCAAGAAAACTAGTCATCCACTAGCTCTCATAATTCACAAATGAGGAAAAGATTTCTTCTCATGGATGATCCATGTATTTTATAAAAATTATTGATATTATAAGGTTCCAAATCCATCCATAAACCAAATCCAATTTGAATTGGTGTGGCTGCTCATGCTATGCCATGTGGCCTCTCTCTTCACCTTCCCTCTTCTCCCATATTTGAGTAGGAGCCTCTTGGCCTTCTCCAACTCCCAATTTCGACCTCCATGATGCTCTATTTAGGCCTGACATGTTAGTATGCCAGTATGTCAGCCTTCAGATCTGACTTGGGTCATAACTGTCATAGAATCTCCATCATTGGTGTCATAGCTGTCATAAATGTAAGGGGAATCTAACCAAGTGTCCATGAAACTCCCATTTGGCTCTTCCTCTCCCATGTGAGTTACAATTCATCCCAAATTCGACCTATGAAGTATATGGACAAGTATATTAACATTATAATCCATAAAAAACATTAGACTTCCCATATATTCAAATTTGCAAGAGAAAGATATCATTTAACATAGGAATTCTAGCTAGTGTGGGCCCCATAGTCTCCATGTGTCTTCATGCTATATTGCCACTTCCATTTTCTCTTGTATTTATTTAATAAGATCAATTATTAAATATTTATCCCCTTATAATTTCTAAACATCATTTATTATCCCCCTTCATCCAAAATCTCAAAGCTTCCACCCCCAACCTGGGAAACTAGTGATTTTCCTCCTTGACAATTATTTGACTTTTAGCATCCATTTGACAACTTTCATGACAATGGAAAATGTGATTTGGCCATTGTGACCCAATGCCAAATTTGGGACATTACATGGATAGAGTGCCTATAGTTGGGTGTAAAATCACTCTTACATTTCCAGTTTCTTGGATCAACATTGTTTAAGATAAGAATTCTTTTGTATTTTTTAAATTGATGCTTGTAAACAGTTTATGCTAGAAATTGCATGTTAGATGTGTGTAGATTAGTTTTATTTCCACTGTGTATGTTTGTTTATGTTCTAAACATGCATTTTATTTCTCATGAAATTCAAAATTTGGATTTGGGGAAAAAATTGGAATCTTGAATCCGAGTAATGTCCCCTCAGGATGGTTGGATTGGTTGAGGGGAACGTTACAGAGTGGTATAAGAGATTCTTTGCAATACCGGAGCTGTATGAGCCAGAGATTCATATTTACATGCATAAATTAGAATTTGTTATGGAAAAAATTAGTTTATGTTAAGTGACAGATAAGGGACCAAGAGAAAGTTCCAAATAACCACCTTATTGTCTAATTAAGATTATTTGGAAGTTCAAAATTTTAGAAAATTTGGGAAATTTAAGTTGGGCCCCACCCATGCCATGTGGATGGGTGACATGGGTGATAAAGCCACATTAGATCCATTTGCATGGGTCACTGCATGTGGTGGAGTGTAAGGGAAGATGGAGATTATATCAAAGATCAATGTCTGAAAATGGTTCAGGCTCATGAATATGCACAAGGTTTATTTTGAGGAGCTCAACCCTGAATGGAAAACCATTAAGATGACATATCTGCTTCTTGTGCATTCAAGATCATAAAAATGGTTTCGGAAAACCATTGCTCCATCGATCTTGAAATTGTTTTGTCCCAGTACTGCAGGGTATTTTTTAAGGATAATAATAGTATACTTAAGTATTGTATTCTAGGCAATAATTTTGGATTGAAAAAAACATATTTATAGATAGGTAGGAAAATACTACATATGAAACATACAATTTACTATTGGAACTTGTAAATTTTGGCGAATATTATGATAAAAAAACATATTTTATATAAATATAGGTGATATTAGAGACTAAAAATGACCAAATAGCGAATTTATTTTTTGAAAAAACCCCCAAAATTAGCCAATTAGCGAAAATTCACCCTTAAAGTTTTCTCTTCCTAATAGGCAATCATGTGACATGGAGGATCCATGTGGACAATAGGTCTGACATGGTATATATACATGGGAAGTGGGATGGATGTGGTCCAGCCACATCATATCTACAAACATGGTTTTCTGTGTGTGATGGGGACCAAAAGGAAGAAGATCATATATTATGGTAGTAACAAAGATCAACATTTGACAATGCTTCAGGGTCATAAACATGCACACTTTTTTATTTTAGCAAGTTTGATCCTAAAGGGAAACCGCCGATGCAATGTGTCAACTGTTCATGAGCTCAGGGTTACAAAATAAGTTTTAGAAAACCATTTCCCCATTGATACTGAAACTTCTTTTGGTCTACATTCCAGTAATGTTACATGGGAGGATGTGACCAACAGTGATGTGACAGAAATGGATGTGACATGCAGAGTTGTTAGAGGCGATGGGACCCCCAATCAGTCTTTTCAGTTATGAAAGATCATGTAGATGAGAGAGACAACTGATAGCACTTCATGCTCATAAATATGCACAAGATATAATTTAATTCTGACGATTCTAAAATAAAAAACACCATGTCGATGTGTCACCCTCCTATTCGTTCAAGATCGCAAAAATAGTTTCAGGAAACCGCCAAATCATGGATCCTGAAAATGCTTATGTTCCATAAGTGGTAAAATGGTGTGGGGTTGTATCATATGTTCACAGATAAGGGAAAACCAATGATTTTTATAGCTGAATTTTAGGTGCCTGAATACCAAAAAATGCAGTTGATCTTATGCACAAGATTGTGTGAAATATAAATATTACAAAAAAATGAGGGAGGATATGAATGGTTAGAGATCTTGACCCCCATTTTTCATTTTCTTTTTTTATCTACAAAGTTTATTCTTGAGTTCAACTATGGCCGTGAATGGTTAGAGATTGAATGGGGTCATTTAGACATTCTGTAGTTTGATAGAAATAAAAAATATGGTTTTTTGTAATGCATGAAAAAGAATTATATAATTTTCTAAGAATTTAATGCAGCTAACAATTGTGTTCATGGACACTTTGTAGATTCAAAATTTTAATAGGTACAATTAAGGGTCATCATCATGGATGTTTCAAAAGATCCCAATGAGGTTGAGATGGATGCAATGGGTGAGAATATACAGGTTGAAAATGAAGAGACATAATCCGATGGTAGAAGAATCCAAGTGACTCCCCTAGACATTGCATAAACTATGAGGATCCCGAGGATGGAACTGCAGAGTTGCAGAGCAAACAATGAAAGGATTCTTAAAGATAAAGAAAAAAATAAATTAAATGAAGCTATGCTTCAAAGTTTGATAGACATTCAAATGAAAATTAACTGGGGGAGTTCCTCAAAAAATCAGGAAAAGAGTGAGAGTAGCTCAAGGAGAGATTCTCACAAGAAGTTCCATAGTTCGAGTAGTATTTTTAGAGGTAGGTCATACACTCAATAATGATCTTTTGGTGATTCATCTGAATCTAAGGATTCAATTGAAGGATCAAGATCTTGGTCTCATAGGAAGAAGAGGAAGAGGTCTTTCAAGGACAATTTGCATGGAGAATTTAGGAAGGCCAAACCTCCTACATTTGAAGGTGAGATAAAATATGGTCAAGAAGCTCAGGATTGGATTCTTGGTATGAGGAAGTATTCAAAGTCCAAGACTACCTAAGGAATATGAAGGAAAGAATGGCCATATTCAATTTGAATGGAAGAGCATCTATATGGTGGGATCACCTTAGGCAAGTAAAGAAGATCAATGAAATAAATATTGTGTGGAAGTAGTTCAAGAAGTTCTTCAAGAAAACGTATCTCTCTGATGGGTACTATGATGGAAAAATCAAAGAGTTCCATGAGATGAAATTGGGACAAATGACTATGGTAGAATATTCAAATAAATTCTTGGAGTTGCTAAGGTATGCTATGTATATAAGGGATGATAAGGTCAAAATTCAACATTTTCTGAGTGGATTGCCACAGTCCTATAAATACAAACTCGAGTTTGATGAACCTCTAACTCTGGATGAGGACATAAGAAAGGCCAAGTACTACTATGATTAAAAAAAGTAAACTAGAATTCCATAAGGCATGTAAATACAAGAGAAATGAGAATTTTGACCAAAGGAAGAAGGGGTTCAAACCTTCTCAATCCAAATCAGCCAAGGTAACCACCTCAAGGTATGAATAAACCAACTAAGATGCTGGGAGACAAGCCAAGAGAGATGAGAGAGCCACTTCAATGTTAAGGATGTGGAGAGGATCATATGCTCAAGAACTATCCATACCAAAATGGGAGTGCAAAGAAAGTACACAACATCCAAGAAGATGAAACTTTGGGTCAAGTGTCAAGGATCGTCCCTAGAATCTATGCAGCACTAAAGTAACACCAAGTAGACAATTAGTCAAATGTTGTTGAAGTTTAAGGTAATATTTCTAAGCAGTCTGTTTCCATTTTGACTAACCTTGGATCTACTCATTGAAGCAAATAATTATTCGC
Organism: Pseudotsuga menziesii; assembly: GCA_001517045.1. Taxonomy (NCBI): domain Eukaryota; kingdom Viridiplantae; phylum Streptophyta; class Pinopsida; order Pinales; family Pinaceae; genus Pseudotsuga; species Pseudotsuga menziesii. Next base: position 130,574 of record LPNX011039353.1, read on the forward strand.
TTACACAATTAATATTACCAAAAGACTTGAAATATTAAATAAGCCATAATAATATATAAATTGATGATAGATTACAAAGTGAGTGCAATATATATATTAATCATAAATGCAGTTTGGATACTATCCATGAAAGGATGCGTCATTTTATAATTGTTTACTAATAACTATTTATTAATTATTAATTATTAATTATTAATATCAATATGTATTAATATTAATAATTAATATTGATATTTAATAGTTATTATTAATTATATAATAGTTATTTAGTGATTATTTATTATATAGATTTTTGTTCATTATATTGCCTCTCCCTTAGAATTGCTTTGTCCTCAAAGCACAATTATGGAAGACTTTATCCCTTGTTCTAGCTCGTAATGCTTTTTCATGACATTGTGTGTTGGTAGTTGCAACATTTGACGAAATAAGATGATACTTTCTTTTAAACATTGTGTGGAAATGTTGCGTCAGTTGTGAATTCATCCATCCGAGATATACCCTTAACGGAATTATTTGCGGATCGGTTGTTGATTTTGTCTTTGCTCTTTGTAGGAATAATACTGGTAATTTTCCTTTTGATTTTTTCATCTATCATAATGACTCTTGTGATTCGGATTGTGATAAGGAACTTGAATCGCATGTGAAGTGTTTACTGGAACTTCAACTTTTGGTGCTTCTAACGATTTTTGTAATTATTTTTCAGAACCATTTTTTGTTGATGCTTGTAGCGATGTGACAATAAGATTGTTCTTTTGAACCTTGATGAGATTTGCATTGCTTCCCTTTTCTAATGTTTGAATTTGAGCCTTTGATGAATTCTTTATTGTGTTAGTCATTGTTTCTGCTTTAATTTGATGTTGGTTGTATCGACTTATGTGATTTGGGTGATGATAAGGTATTTGTGATGTTTGTGGAACCCATGTAGAAACCTTAATTGTTTGTGATTCTTGCGATTTATTAATTGATAATAACTCTAAGGATTTTTTTAACTTCTCATATTTTAATTTTTTTATTTGTTCAGTCAACCATTGATTCAAAAATTTTAAGCGAGAATTTTCTTCATTTTTTTGTAATAGTTTCTTATTGAAATCATTTTGGATATCCACTTCCTTTTGGTGGAATTTCTCTTGGCTTTCCTCTTGCGATATTTTTTCCCTTTTTAATTTCTTAATTTGTGCGATCAAGTCTTGAATATGATTCTTCAAATGAGTAATTTCTTCATCCTTACTAGCGACAATTTTTTCAACTTCTTTCTGCTTCTTTTGTTCTGACTTCTGATTACCCTGTGAAATCATCTCTGATATATCCTGGAATTCTTCAGATGTTGGAGGTTCTATTTCTGACTTCATTGTAATATCTTGAAATGTGATTCTCTTTCGCTTATAGGAAAATGTCAGAAACTTATTTTCAACATTTAAGAAGAAAGTCCCCAATGTTTTTATCCAAGGTAAACCCAAAATTATGTCACCGTCAAAGATCCATAAGGAACTAACAATATATTTCGATGTGACCATATAATCTCCAACACTGAGTTGTAAGCCACTTATTTCAGTTCGTTTTTTGTCCAAAAAGTCTAGCTCTTCCCTTATATTTGACTCAGGAATCACTAAATGGTTAGCGAATTCAGTACTAATATAATTATTTCTTTCAGCAGGTGTGATAGAAATAGTGATATCCTTCCCTGCAAGTGTCCCTTTAACTCTAAATAATATTGCAACATTTTTTTGTAAGGTGATAGGAAAATTTTGCTTCTTTTCAATATTAAAATCCATATTCTTGAGTTTTCTTTGAAGTTTAATCAATATCTCCTTCTTTTTTTCCAATAGTTTGTAAAAATGTTAGTAAATTGGGTGGTTGGGAGGAATGAGTGTTACCTTCCCCACCTAAGTTCAAATCTCACTTGCTCTTTACTAGTAATTTAGGCTACAAGCCAAGCCAAAGGCTCTGATACCACTTGAAGCAAACAAAGACTTCTAAACCCACATGATTCGCATTTTAACCCACAATGATTACTCAGTTGAATAATCAACCAATGGAAAAT
>LPNX011039353.1:132770-167070 GCA_001517045.1 Pseudotsuga menziesii
AGTCATGGTTAGTTCAACTAGCCACTAGAACCAAGATAAAAGTTAGTGAAATAGTGGAGAAATGTCCATTGGAAATGGGTGGACTATCCAATTTTGGAAATATGATTATTTTGTCACTTGGTTCCTATGATATTCTCATTGGAATGGACTGGTTGGAATCCCATCGAGTTAAAACTTATTGTTACAACAGGCCTTTTGAATGCATTGATGAAGAAGGGAACCCAAAGGTTGTAAAGGGAATTCCCAAGGTAATTTATTTTAAGAATATTTTATCTATGTAGTTGAAGAAAGTTTGTAGAAAAGGTTTCCAATTGTATGCATCCCATGTTTTGGAGAAAACAAAAAATGAAATTCCTAAGTTGGAGGACTATCGTGTGCTAATATAATTAAGGGATGTGTAACTTGATGAATTTCCAGAGATTCTTCCAAAGAGAGACATCAGTTTTATAATTGATCTTGTGCTGGGAGTTGCACTAGTTTCCAAAACACCTTATAGGATGAGTACAACATAATTATTAGTGCTGAAAATGCAATTGCATGAATTGCTGGAAAAGAAGTACATTCATCCAAGTGTGTCTCCATGGGGGGCACCTGTCCTATTTTTGAAGAAGAAAGATGGAACACTCAGGCTATGTAATGATTACATGAAGCTTAACAAAGTTACAATGAAGAACAACTACGCCTTTCCTCGAATGGCAACCTTTTTTATCAAATGAGAGGGGAAAATGTATTTTCAAGGATTGAATTGAGGTCTGGTTACCATCAAGTGAGAATCATGGAAGAAGATATTCACAAGAAAATATTTAGAACAAGGTATGGGCACTATGAGTTTGTGGTGGTTCCATTTGGTCTCACCAATGTGCCAACTACATTCATGTGCCTCATGAACAATGTTTTAAACATGTATCTAGAAAAATTTATTCTTATTTTTCTAGATGACATCCTCGTCTATTCTAAGAATGAAGAGGTTCATGAAGAAAATTTGTGAATGGATTTGAAATTGCTAAGGGAGCATAAGTTGTATGCAAAATTAAGAAAATGTGATTTCTACAAGAACAAGATTCACTATTTAGGTCACATTATTTTTAAGGAATAACAATTGATACATAAAAGATTGAAGCCATCACAAACTATCCAACTCCAAGGAATGTGACATATGTGAGGTATTTTATGAGTATTGAAGGTTATTATAAGAGGTTCATTGAAGGATTCTCCAAGTTTTCTCACCTAATCACTTCTTTGCAAAATAAGGGGATAAATTTTGGATGGACACCGAAATGTGAAGAGAGTTTTCAATTGCTAAAGAGGCTTCTCATAGGTACCCCAATTTTGAAGATTGTAAACCCAAAGAAGACTTTGTGGTGTGCATGTATGCATGCATTCAAGGACTTGGAGGAGTTCTTATGAAATATAACCATGTTGATTTCTATGAGTCAAATAAGTTAAAATATCATGAGAAAAATTATGCTACCCATGATTTAGAGCTTGCAGCCATAGTGTGTGCTTTGAAAATGTGGAGGGACTATTTAAAGGGTAGAAAATTTGAGCTAAGGACAGACCACTGTGGTCTGAAATACTTGTTTGAGTAACCAACATTAAATGGAATTTTTATGGGATTTTTATTTTGAAATCAAACACATAAAAGGTAAGGAAAATAAAGTTGTTGATGCACTTAGCAGAAAAGTACATTCAATGCATGTAGTAGCCATTAGTAGCTTCCAATGATATTTGAGAGAGTTGATTGATAACCATATTGCTAAAGAGGAACAGTTTGTCCAATTAAAAGACAATTTGTAGTAGAAAAATTTAGAGAAAAAGTATGAGGGTTACCATTTGGAAGGTGACATAATTATTATTTATAAAAACATAATTTATATTCCAAACGTGGTATATTTGAGAAGAATTGTTATGGATGAAATCCATAAAATGTCTTATTCTAGTCACCCATGAAACTGGAAAATAGTTTCTACAACAAGGAAGCAATACTTTGGCCAAGAATGAAAATGGAAATTGCTGAGTATGTTTCTAAGTGTATGAACTGTCAACAAGTTAAGGTTGAACATCAACACCCAGGAGTTTTATTGCAACCTTTTCTGATTTCAGAATGGAAATGGAAGGTATTCCATGGATTTTATTACAGGTTTACCAATGAATGTTAGGTAGAATGATTTCAACATGGTTGTGGGGGATAAATTATCAAGGGAAACACACTTTATACCAGTTAAATCCACATATAAAAAAAATTCCATTGCAAGTATTTTCATGAAGGAAATTTTTAGATTGCATGGATTTCCTAAGGAAGTAATTTCATACAAGTATACCAAGTTCACTTCAAATCTCTAGAATTTTTTTTTGCAGTTGGGTACACAGTTGAACTTTAGTACTGCATATCATCCACAAACATATGGGAAAACATAAAGGGTAAATCAGGTGCTTGAGGACATTCTATGTGTGTATGTGGTGGAAAAACTGTCCAAGTGAGAAGAGTACCTACATTTGTTAGAGTTTGCATATAACAATGAGCAACAAGCATCATTGGACATGAGTCCATTTGAAGCATTATATTTTAGAAAGTGTTGAACACCAGTTACTTGGGATAATCCAGTGAACAAAATTGTACTTGGGACAAAATTTCTTAAGGAAATGGAGCAATAAGTTGCAAAAATTAGATAAAATTTAAAGTTAGCCCAACATAGACAGAAAATATATGAAGATAATAATAGATTGCATAGAGAGTTTCATGTTTGGGATCATGTTTACCTTAGAGTTAGGCCAAGGAAGAGTTCCTTGAAGCTTGGAACTTGTGCCAAGCTATCACCAAGATATTGTGGGCCATTTGAAATGCTTGAGAGAATAGGGCCAATTGCATATAGAATTGCATTGCCTACTAACACTAGAGATCATAATGTTTGTCATTGATCCATCGGATCTCAACTTGAGTGCATTAAAAGTTGTTTAAAGAATGCATTTATCAGGTTAATTAATTCATGGAACAACATTAGCAGGAATTAAATGCTTAGAACAGAGATGGAAAACAAGACTGATAAACAGATATAAAAGAAACACAGAATCAGAGAGTCACAAATAGAAGTTGATAACGGAGTTCATCCCCTTCACTGAGCTATGTCTCTGGGTCCCTCTCCAATGGGTACCGATCCAATTAATCTCTTTAAAATGGTACAAAATGGTTCTGGAAACAACTTCAGCAATTGTAATAGAATGCTGTACAAAGCCTTTAAGACCTCTCTTCTAGAAATTACAATTATCTATCAAAAGGCAAAGAAAGCTAAAGTATAACAGAGAACGTCGACTTCCTCAGTAACAACATCTAGACACTTCACAACAAAAACTCTCCTTAGAGAAATGATGCTCTATGCTCTAAACAATCTAAATCTCTCCCCCCCCTCTGGAAATTGGCCAGCATCCCCTATTTAAGAGTTCAGTGGGAGGATAAGTAACGAATTCGCCTCCCTCTTTCATCATAGCTGTTATCTTCATTGTTACAACCATATGTTAAAACTGAACCATGCAATCCTTCCAAATCGCTGCCCAAGCATTATGTTACCATGATGTTCCATATCCCCGAAACGTTGCAACCAACTCCACGCACATATGTTGACTCACAACACGTTGCAATGACCGCCACACACATATGTTGCACCATACCATAACGTCACATTATGTTACAACAAATGTTATGAGTAGACTGTGTACCAAATGAAAACCGCCAGATGTTACATCGGATTGCTATAACTAACCGCGCAACCAATTCACAACTGTTAAGTGAATGTTACCACACCTTGCAATTGGGCTATGCCACATGTAACGTAAACATTTGATGTCACCACTAACTTCAAAAATTCACAGCAAGTGTGATATGCATGTCGTAGAAAGTGTGATATGTCTGTCGCAACAAGTGCGATATGTATGTCGCAGCGAACGCGATGTGTATGTCGTAGAAAACGCAATGTGTATGTCGCAGCAAATGCGATCGCGTACCCTCATCTAACCGTCAGCATAGTGCCATTTAACCGTGCACAAGACCGCTAGAGGGAATATATTTGACCGCGCGGGATTTTCACGAACCATGCGATGTTCCACTTGACGGTGCGCAAACTGCACGGCCCATGCGATAATTGCGCGACCCATGCCATAACTGTTAAATGATAAACTTAAGACTGGGCACCGTTTTAATGGTGGATGGAACATACATTAAGGCAAGTCATGCACTATGTTTAGCATATGAGTTAAAAACATTTGTTAGGTTCTTTGAACCATAGATTAATAACCCTTGTACCATATTGGATCAGTGTAATTTTTGAAGATGAATAATCCACCGGATCATTCCTCCCCATTGGAGAGATTTTGGACCACCAAAATCTTGAATCATTCTGCAAGCAAGTGAGGGTACAACTCCCTCACTTTTCCAATCTCCATCCATCTTGCTTTGCTAGGATGCATGCCTTTAATCCCTACTCGAAGGTACTCAGCATTCCCCCTTCATGAATTCCTTACATTCCTGTTAAGAATAACATCATCCTGCAACTCTTCCATGTATTCAGGTGCCATATCATCAACTGAAGGAATCTGTATGTTAGTTTCCTCATCCATAATCATAGGAGGCTCATATAGTTTAAGATTCTCAACATTGACAACTGAATAAATTTGCATGTATGGAGGTAAATTCAAGCGAAAAGCATTAGTACCAACCTTTTCCAGAATTTCAAAAGGACCATACCTGATAGGCTTAAGTTTTTTACCTTCACCTTTCATTCTTTCTTTGGTGATATGTAACCAAACTCTGTCACCAACCTAAAATTGATGATCAACTCGATGCTTGTCATGCCTGGCTTTGTACTTTGCCTGGCTCTTCTCCAACTGTTCCTGAACTGCTTGCTGCACCGCTTGGATTCTCTGAATGAATCTTAGAGCCTTATCTGAATCATGATTTCCATCCACTGCATCTTTTCCAAAAGAGAAGTCCATCGGTGTTTTTGGCAGATAACCAAAATAAGTTTCAAAAGGAGATCTTTTCGTGGAAGAATGAACTGCATGATTGTAAGCATGTTGTATATACTGCAACTGCTCATCCCAAAGTTTAGGATGTTTACTACAATATCCTCTGAGCAGCTGAACCACTATTCTGTTTACTACCTCTGTTTTCCCATCGATTTGTGGATGAAAAGTTGTACTTTTCTTAAGTTTAGTATCCATAAGCTCCCATAAAGTCGACTAGAATTCTCCCAAGAACTGGGAATCCCGATCAGATACAATAGACATGGGTAGTCCAGAATGTACCCAAACATTCTGAAAGAATAGATGAGCTGTTTGTTCAGCAGTGATCTGTTTATTACATGGCATTAAGATACACATTTTGCTGAATCTATCCACAACAACATATAGATAATCATGCCCTTTTCTAGACATAGGTAGTCCTCCTACAAAGTCCATAGAAATGCTTTCCCAGGGACTAGAAGAAACTGGAAGAGTTGTGTACAAACCCAATTTCCTATTGCTAGGCTTACTCGTTGCACACATAACACAACCTCTTATGTATTTAGCTATAGTTTCTTGCATCTGAGGCCAATAACAGTGATTCTGCAATACAAACACTGTTTTACTTACTCGAAAATGTCCTATAATCAATTAACTATGTGCTTCTTGGATCACATGCACTCTCTCTTTCTCTGGAATACAGAGTTTACCGAGATGATATAGGAGCTGATCATGCACATAATAGTTCCCTCCCTGTTTACCATGTGTTAACGATGCATATGCGTTCTTAAAATCTTTATCTTCTACATACTGTTCAATGTAACTTTCATGTGTTAATGAACTATTCTGAAGATGATTGAAGCATTCATAGGTGGCCTCGATAACATGTCTGCTACTTTATTATGAATTCCCTTTTTGTATTTAATTACGAGATGAAACTGTTGCAAGAATCCCATCCATCTTAAATTCCTACTTTGTTGTATTTTAGTTTGAGACTGTAAATATTGAAGTGGCTGATGATCAGTATGTATGATTGTTTCTTTCCCCATGATATAATGTTTCCACTTCCTCACACTCTGTACTAAAGCATACAACTCTTTGTCATAAGTCGGATAGTTACTTACCATAGTAGAGAATGTTTTTGAATGGTAACAGGCTAGCTTCCTCCCTTGCATCAAACGGATCCCATGGAAAACCCGTTGGCATCGGTTTCGATCTCAAATGGCTGCTGCAAATCTGGCAACGTCAGAACTGGTGTTGTGCTAATCCTTTCCTTCAAAGTGTTGAAGGATCTCTGACGCCTGCCTCCCCACTGGAAAATTTGTTTAACGCTTGTCAACGCATGTAATGGAGCAGCAATGGAAGAAAACCCCAAAATGAATTTCCTCCAATATTGAACCGCACCCAGAAAACTTCTGATTTTAGTAATGGTGTTAGGCCGTGGCCAGTTTACAATGACAACAACCTTGGCTGGGTCCACTCGCAGGTGGCCTCCACCAATAATATGGCCCAGATATACTAAAGAAGTTTTAGCAAACTCACATTTAGACATTTTTACATAAAGCTTCTCCTTCCTTAGTACATCTAAAACTTTCTTCACATGTACAATGTGTTCTTCCCAGGTTTTGATAAACACAAGGATATCATCTAGATATACAATTACAAAATTATCAATGAATGGTCGAAAGACATCATTCATGACCCGCATGAAAGTAGTAGGTGCGTTACAAAGCCCGAAAGGCATCACAAGCCATTCATACAAACCTTGTTTTGTTTTAAACGCGGTTTTCCAGACGTCATTTTCAGCAACACGGATTTGATGATACCCACTACGTAGATCCAATTTTGTAAAGTAAGTTGCATGTTTCAACTGATCAAGCAAACCATCAATGCGAGGAAGAGGATACCTGTTTTTAATGGTGATTTTGTTAAGGGCCCTATAATCGATGCACATCCTCCAAGACCCATCCTTCTTCGGAACCAAGACTATAGGAGAGCCACAAGGAGAAGTGCTTGGCCGGATGACCCCCTTCTCAATCAGCTCCTAAACCTGCTTCTTGATTTCCTCATTCTGCATTACAGACATCCGGTACATAGCTATGTTCAGGAGTGGCACATCCTGCTGCAAATGTATCTCATGCTGAATCTCTCTCTTTGGTGGTAACCCTTTCAGATCTTGAAACAAATCATCATGCTCAGAAATTATTTCAATCAGTTCATATTTATGCTTAGGATCACATTCTTCAAAATATTTAGAGATCTCATCATTTTTCATCTTAATCATCATTAACACAAAATTCTTACTAGCATTTACCAGCCTCTTCATTTGTCCGGCAGAAACTATCGCTAGGTTTGTTCTTGTCTTATGTACTCATACAATATATTCCACACCATCTTTAAAAAGATGATACTTATTCTACTCTCTATAAAAGACTTCTTTCCGGTCATACAAATATGGACTCCCAAGTACTATCCCACAAATGTCAAGTGGAACTACGTCTAATTCTACCTCATCCATGAACTTTTTAGTAATTGCAAACTTCAATACACATTTCTTTGTAACTTGCAATTGTGTATCATTAGTAACCCAACCAAGAGGATAGGGTTTTTCATGAGGCATAGTAACTAAATGCAATTTCTTAACCACTTCTTCTGATATCAGATTTACTTGTGAACCATTATCAAACAATGTATCAATCTTTGTGTGCTTTGCAATGACACGAACACGAAACAGTGCACTTCTATTTTTATCATATTGCTTAGAAGTAGATGGCAAATTTGTACTTGCACTAGAACTTGATTTTGCATAAATGGGAAGTGAGATACTTTTACTCTTACCCTGGATTCTGACAGCTGTAACCTTTGTTTCATCACCTGAGTCGGATCCCAAGTCTTGAATAACTACTGCAGTAGCCTTTTCTTTTCCTTTATCTTTGTTTCCTCCATACTTCTTTGGCCTTAACTACGGATGAAGTTTCCAACACTTAGAGACATCATGTCCCTTCTGACAATGCGAACATGTAGGCTTTTCACCCTCTTTCTTAATGGTAGCCATCTTTTTTTCCCCTTATCTTTACCTTTCGATTTGCTGTCAAATTTAAGTGATTTCTTCACAAAAGTATCATTAGCATGCTTCCCCCTAGATTCTAAATGTGTGGCTTGAACACATACATCATCCAAATTACTGGGGTTAAACATCAACAAAGTGTGTCGCAAATAAGAATGCATGCCACCAATGTACTTAAGAAGAGTTTCCTGTGTATCTAATGAAACATTCAATGCAATAGCCCTCTTTCTGAATTCATGAGTATAATCTTGAATGCTTTGTCCTTTAGCTTGTCTAAACATTTGCCAACTCATGGTTAATTGTTGAATATTGCCTAAAGGATAAAATTGCTTCCTTAATACTTCAATGAATTCATTCCAAACTGAAATAATTTTACTGTTCTTTCGAAGATCTTGCTGAATCTTGCTCTCCCACCAAGTAAGGGCCATTCCACTCATTCTCAAAGTGGCCAATTAGATTCTGGAAGGGTCATCAGTAATGCCCTGCACCCTGCAATATACTTCAAGCTGCTTGATCCAATTGTCTAACTTTTCAGCATCTAAATATCCATTATAAGTTGGCAATTCAAATTTAACATCCAATTTGAAATAAGGCATATTAGGACTTGCATTATTTGAGTGAGAAGTATGAGAGGAAGAGAAAGTTTGATTAGTACCAGGAGGATCACCATCACCTCCTATTCCTTTACCCTTTTCTTCCTTCTTCACTTCTGCATCTTTGGATGAAGATCCTTCTTCTTTCTTCTTCCTTTCTGCTCGTTCATCGAGTATAATTTCCATCATGGATTTCATGCTGATAAAAGCCTCCCAAAACTCAGTTTCAGAAATAGCAGGTTTTTCCCGTTCTGTATGTCCTTCTTCTTCCCCTCGTGGAGAAGACATGGTTCTTGAGAGTGTTCTCCTTGAGCCGATCTCAGGATCTCTTTCAATTAATTCTCCTTCACCAAGCTTTAACCTGGACCTGGTAAGCATTCACAAAATTGCACAAGCAGTTAACCTGCTCTGATACCATAACATGATCCGTCGGATCTCAACTTGAGTGCATTAAAAGTTGTTTAAAGAATGCGTTTATCAGGTTGATTAATTCATGGAACAACATTAACAGGAATTAAATGCTTAGAATAGAGATGGAAAACAAGGCTAATAAACATATATAAAATAAACACATAATTAGAGAGTCACAAACAAAAGTTTATAACGGAGTTCACCCCCTTCACTGAGCTACATCTTCGGGTCCCTCTCCAATGGGTACCGATCCAATTAATCTCTTTAAAATGGTACGAAATGGTTCTGGAATCAACTTCAGCAATTGTAACAGAATGGTGTACAAAGCCTTTAAGACCTCTCTTCTGGAAATTACAATTAGCCGTCAAAAGGAAAAGAAAGCTAAAGTATAATAGAGAACGTCGACTTCCTCAATAACAACATCTGGACACTTCGTAGCAAAAGCTCTTCTCAAAGAAACAATGCTCTATGCTCTAAACAATCTAAATCTCTCCCCCCCCTCTGGAAATTGGCCAGCATCCCCTATTTAAGCGTTAGTGGGAGGATAAGTAACGGATTCGTCTCCCTCTTTCATCACAGCTGTTATCTTCTTTGTTACAACCATATGCTAAAACTGAACCATGCAATCCCACCAAATCGCTGCCTAAGCGTTATGTTACCACAACGTTCCATATCCCTGAAACGTTGCAACCAACTCCACGCACATACGTTGATTCACAACACATTGCAATGACTGCCACACACATATGTTGCACCATAGCATAACGTCACATTATGTTACAACAAATGTTATGACTAGACCGTGTACCAAATGCAAACCGCCAGATGTTACATCGGATTGCTCTAACTAACCGCGCAACCAATTCACAACTATTAAGTGAATGTTACAGCACCTTGCAACTGGGCTATGCCACATGTAACGTAACCGTTTGATGTCACCACTAACTTCACAATGTCACAACAAGTGCGATATGCATGTCACAGCAAGTGCGATATGTCTATCGCAGCATGTGTGATATGTATGTCGTAGAAAACATGATGTGTATGTCGCAGCAAATGCGATGTGTATGTTGCAGCAAACACGATCACGTACCCTCATCTAACCGTCAAAATAGTTCCATTTAACCGTGCACAAGACCACTAGAGGGCATATAATTGACCGCCCAGACTTTTCATGAACCATGCGATGTTCCACTTGATGGTGCGCAAATTGTGTGGTCCATGCGATAACTGGGCGGCCCATGCCATAACTGCGTGGCCCATGCCATAACTGTTAAATGATAACCATAATACTGGGCACCGTTTGAATGGTGGATGGAACATACATTAAGGCTAGTCGTGCACTATGTTTAGCATATGAGTTAAAAACATTTGTTAGGTTCTTTGAACCATAGATTAATAACCCTTGTACCATATTGGATCAGTGTAATTTTTGAAGACGAATAATCCATTGGATCAGTCATTTGTCTTTGCTTAAGAAATATGTGCATGATCCTAACCATGTGATTGATTGGGATGTGATCCAGGTGTAACTAGAGGGAGAGTTCCAAACTGCGCCACTATGCATTCTATACAGGAAGGTAACATTGCTCAAGAACCGAGCCATCGGACATGTAAAGGTCCAATGGAAGAACTATGGTCCCAATGAGGCTAAGTGGGAGTTAGAGCATTCCATGAGAGAGGCATATCCATTTTTGTTCTAAATTTTGAGGAAACATAGAGGATGGTGTTATTCCATGGGGAGTGGATTGTAATACCCATAGCTTTGACCTGGAGTGTATTTAACCAAATTCATGTAAATGATGTAAATATGCTAGCATGGATTCCCAATGTGGAGCTCAAGGCCAAGTCCTGACTAGAGAATGGCTAGGCATGTATGATCTAAATATTTTTATTTGTACTGTTTATTTTGCTTATAATGCCAATTCTAAATGTATGTAAATATTATGTGCATAAATAATAACATGGTCCAACAATTACTGTGTAAAGAGCACCAAAGGGGCTATTATTCCACTAGAGGGGAAGAGGGAAGGGGGCCTAAGGGCAACTAATCCTTGATTCAAAGAGTCAACCTTAGAACTCTCACAAAATCATGTCATGTGCCTTTAATAAGCCATATATTTCATGTTTTGACTATTTTCCAATCATTGAATGCATGTGTGAAGTTGGTGGGAAAATTCACTTCATGTAGTTATTGAAGCATGGGGTTGATTGCACTTTTGGAAAGTTCGGTCACAAGTCAAAATTCAATCTGTAGAAGTCGGGAGTAGTTTCTTCTAATGTCATAAGTTATGTTAGTTTTATTTTCACCGTTTTCTCGTATCCATTGGAGTCAACCATAATTATCTCATTATTGCATGCAAAGCACAGGGGCTTCACTTGTTCACCAATATCCTATCACGTTAGTTCATATTGTGGGTTTTAAAATTATAAAAAATTGAACCAATATATTGCAGGTATTGGGGGGATGANTGATGCAAAGTTACCCTAGGTAGAGATTTCCATTGTTGTTCATAACCCCTTGCAACTATGTATAACCCAAAAATTCGAATTTGGAGCTAGGACAATAGATTTGGAAGGAAAATTGATAGATGTAGGTGACAAGAGAGGTTGGGAAATCTAGGAACCCTCAACCCTTGAAGTTATATTGTTGTTACATGCTTGAGAAGCCATGAATTGAGGCTGTAGGTGGTTCTCCAACAACATTTAGTATTTTGGTATTCTTCTATGCACACACAAGAATCACCTGACAATACGGATCACCCAAGATACTTGTGGATAGTTGAAGGGGATGCCTGAGCCAAGAAGAGTGTTGTGTGGGGAACGTATTGTGGAAGACAAGGTTGAGAGAGTTGAGTGAGAACCTTGTAAATCTCCATATGAGAATTTGGCTAAGCATAGAGAGCATATTGGGTTGTGGGTTGAGAGAGAGAAGCCTATAGGTGTTTCCTTCACCCCGGTGCCCTCATATCCTAGCTTGGGGGTGGCCTCTCAACATAAAGAGTAAATACTGGATAGAGTGCCCACAGTTGGGTGGAAATTCGCTCTTACACAACCAGTTGCTTGGATCAACATTGTTTAAGATAAGTATTCTCTTGTATTTTGTTATTCAATGTTTTTAAATTGATTCATGTAATTTGTATGCTGGAAATTGCAAGTTAGATTTGTGTGGATAAATTTTATTTACAGTGTGTATGTTTGTTTATGTTTTGTATATGCATTTTATTTCTTATGAAATTTGAAATTTTTATTTGGGGCGAAAATAAGAGTCCTGAATTTGAGTAATGTCTCCTATGGATGGTTGGATTGGATGAGGGGGATGTTACATGACTTCAATTGTATTACAAATCAGTATTGGGTACCCTTATTTATTTGTGCATTGTCTATTCTTATTATTCATGCATTTAACACATTTGTCTCTCCACTGTAAATTCTTCTTCTTCTAGATCAACAATCCATTGATACCCTAGAATTAGAAGATTTCCAAATCAAAATATCACATCTTCTTCATCTTCAAGCTTACTTCAATATCTCCATCTCTTGTTGATTTATACTATTCTTCTTCAATAGGTGTGTCCACACATTGAGAATCCTTTGAGTTGGTGACACACACACTTCCTTACTTCTTGGTAAAGCTAACCACCTCATTCTATTATTTGTCATCATACATCTTTTTATAATTTATCCTTGTGGAGTTTTGCGCACTTAAGTCCATTTAATTGGTGGTATATGTGTATATGAGTTCCATGTCTTGGTGGGATTTGCACACTTCCTAAACTTACAAACTTATTCTCTCTATAATTCTTCAAACTTGCTTTGCATATATAGAGATCCACTTCCTGATGAATCTTACATATTATTGAGGCTTGCATACAATTATATATATATTCAAACTGGTTTTTTACTCATCATCATCAATTGTAACATCTAAGTTTAACAATCTTCAATACCTTATGCTTCTTGACATTCATCAACAACCAACTTGTTTGTTTGAAATCAATGACAACACCGAAGTTCAACATTCTCCCCCTTTGGAATTGATGTCAACACTGATACTCACTGATCTCCCCCTATGTGTGAGCTATTCTTTGTTTGTGCACAACTTGCTCCCTCTATATTCATGCCATTTTGATTTTTTTGCTTTTGTACAAACCTTGATTCTACCTTATTCTCTTACTTCTTATATTTTCACCCACGTTGACATCAATTGAAAATAGATATTTTCCTGATTATTAAAATCCACCTAGCTTCATGATTTTTTATTCATACTTCTATCACTTCTACTACGTTAGATATTGTGCAATGTCTCAAGTCAATGTGGAGTGGTAATTTCTCCCGTTTTATTTTTAAGATATGCAAACATGTCTCTTGGAAGCGGATTTGTAAATATATCTGTGATTTGTTCCTTTGTGTCCATGTAATCTAGCTTGACAATGTTTTCAGTGACTTGTTCTATTAAAAAATCGTATTTTATGGGAATATGTTTGGTTTTAGAGTGCATTACATGATTCTTTGAGATGTTGATTGCACTTTTGTTGTCACATAGAATTGATATGGGATGATCAAATTCTACTTGGACATATTTTAACATTTGCGTCTTCCACAAGACTTGTGCACAATAGGTTGCTACAACAATATATATTATGCTTCTACTGTAGATAGAGATATTGAGGATTGTTTTTCACTCAACCAGGATGCTAATCAATTTCCTAAAAATAAAGTTGCTCCACTTGTACTCTTTCTCTCATCAATACTTCCTACCCAGTCTACGTTTATATATGCTATCAAGGTCAGATATCACTACATGGATACCATAGACCAAAGTCCAAGTTTCCTTTCATATATCTAAAAAATATTTTTACAGCCTATACATGAGTTTCCTTAGGTTTTTCTTGGAATCTTGCAACCAAACCTATTGCTTGCATTATATATGGTCTTGGGGAATTTATATACAATATACTTCCAATCATTGACCTGTAAAGTTTTTTATATACCTCCATTACTTCATCTTCTTTACCTAATTTTCAACCGACAATCATAAGGGTACACACTAGATTGCAATATTCCATGCCAAATATTTTCAACATTTATTTTACATATTTAGTTTGAGAGATGAAAATACCATCGCTCAACTGAGATATTTGTACTCCTAGGAAGAATGAGAGTTATTCAAGCATGGAAAATTCAAAATACTTCTGCATGTCTTGAGATTTTTTTTGACTTATACTATCATCATCGCTTCCAAAGATAGTATCATCCACATATACCTCAATTACAATCATATTTGTATGGAAATTAAGCCCAAGATTAGATAAATTGAACTCACAAAATTGCTTGTAAAACATCCATAGATTCACTCAAATTGGAGACTGTATATGGTGCATAACACAAAATTCTATTGAATACGTTTATCTCAAACAACCTCATAAATTCATAAGATATCCAAATATATAATTATATTATAGATTCAAATGCATAAGGAGGCAATTCAAATCAGCACAAAAGCAGGTTTACTAAAAAGTTAAAATCCCACCTAGGTGCATAAAACACTTTCTAAATATTTTAAGAAGGTCATGAATGGGATGAATGAAGTGTATCAGCTAATAAGTGAAGGAAAGTGGATAAACCCATGCTTTCAAAAGGGAAAAATATGGAGGATGAGTTGTACAAAAAACAAGGTAGTTGCCTTACGACTAGCTTTATTTGTTGTCTTAAAATCTCTTGAAAAGCAATCTAATTCTCAATAAGGAAGGAATGCACACTTACTAAACTGGAAATTCTGATAGGTTGTTAGAATATTATCCAGAATATACACAAGGTGATCTTGTAGGAATTTTAGGCAAGTTTGACCATAAGGAAGCAAGTGGATTCCAACTAACTAGTGTAAGACCTAGGAATTTAACCAAAATGATTAAATATTATATCATAACTATGGGAATGTGTATTATTCTAACACCCCATATTAAGCTTGAATTATGTGAAATATCAGAAATGTATCAGAGATATAGGGCCTAGAAACAAGGCTTAGTCACCCTTTGCATACTACTTTCCCATACAAAACAAGGAAAGAGGCAAAACCACAAAAGGGAAAATCCTCCCTTAAACATGGACATGAACAAAATTTTGTGGAATATTGTATTTAATCAGTCTTCACCATATGATAATCTATCCCCAACAAGGATTTGAGATTGTTGAATGTATTCTTAGAGAATGCCTTGGTGAATATGTTGACAACTTGCTTCGATGATGTGCAATAGAGCAGGGCATTAATCCCATCATGCACAAGCCCTATGATGTAGTGCATATGGATCTCTATGCACTTGGTTCACTTACTTTGTATTGGATCAATTGAGATTCGAATAGTAATTTGGATGTCACAATATATGACTGTATAAGTCTCATATTCAATCCCAAAATCTCCAAGTATACCCCGCAACCACAAACATTGAGTAGATGCATTCACAACTCCTCTGTATTTTTTCTCTGTAGATGAAAGTGCAATGCCACTTTTATTTTTACTTAACCAACTGATTGGACATATTCAAGCATAAACACATATCCATAAGCTTATTTTCTATTAGTGTTATCACCTTCCAAATCAGAATCATTAAAACCAACTAACTGTAGGTCAGATTTTGCAACATAATGAATCCCACTGGTCCTTGTTCCTTGTACAAAGTGTAATATTAATTTTGCTTCCCTCCAATGAATTCCATGAGGCTGATCCATGTGTGTATATACCACACTCACGATACAATGTCGAGTATGAATCAAATAAAGCAGAAAACCAACCAGTTTCCTATCCAATGTGTTGTTTACCAATGGAGTTGAATTCACTTCTTCAAGCTTAACTCCCGAAAGGAAAGGAGTATTGCTTGGATTGCAATCCTTCATGTTTAAATTTTTTAGCAGGTATAAAGCATACTTGGACTGATGTACTTTGATTCCAATATCTGATTGAGAAATCTCAAGCCCCCAAAATTGTCTCAACAATCCCAAATTTGTCATGGAGAAATCATGGTTAAGTGCATCCTTCAAGGATGAAATTTATTTCATGGAACTTCTTGTGATAGAAGGTCATCCGCATAAAAAATAATAATTATGATTGAAATATGAATCAGTTTCAAATATACATTTGGATCAGGCTTGCATCTACTAAATCTCAGTGATAACATAAAGCCAAAAATCTTGGCATACCAAGCTCTAGGAGCTTGTTTTAGCCCATATAGTGATTTCTTCAACCTGCACACAAGAGATGGATCAGTAAGAAAAAGTTCATGCTGCTGAATATGTATCTCTTCCTTTATATCTCCATGTATAAAGGAACCCTTCACATCCATGTGGTGTACTTCCCATTGCTTGGAACCTACAATGGCCAAAACTAGTTTTATAGAGTCCATCTTTGCCATGACTGGTGCAAAGGTCTCATTGCAATCATTTCCTTCGACTCAGGAGAATCCATTAGGAACTAAAATTTCCTTATAATTCATAGGGTATCCATAAAAAACAAAATTTTCATTGAATACCGATTTTCACTTGACTAGCTTTCTCCCCGATGGGAGTTTGACTAGTTCCCATGTCTCATTCTTCTGGTGCGAATGTCATTCCTCATTCATTGTTGTTTTCCATATTGTATATTATGATGATTCTTAATATTTTTTTGGATATTATTCAACCATTATATAAAACTTCTCAGGAAAGAATGTGTCCTTAACAAAAAGGACACTCTCGAATTGAGATCTAGTTCTTCTAGGATAACTAGGATTCCCAGTTAGTTCCCCAACTACATGAATGGTCCTTGCTGAGCATTTTTTACTTATAGTTGTGTTAGGATATTCAATTAAATAATAATTAATAGACATATCAGAATCAAAATACTTATTAGTCTCTTAACTTACATTCAGAGGTGGTGGTGGTGAAGAGGACTGTCCAATTTCTGTTGTTGGCATAGGCTCTTCTTCAAACTGAACACTAATTTCAATAAAGGCTCTTTGAGTGGTTGTTAGTGGAGTATTATACAACATAATATATATCCTAATACCCTATTTATATGGGTTGGGTGATTCCCAATCAACATAAAACAAACCAATTAGCACAATAATCCTAATATCTTAAACCTTCTTTCATGGAGTTTGAGAAGGGGAGGAAGGGAGGAGAATACCTCTTGTAGCCTTGAATTTTGATGGAGTTCCTTGATGGATGTCCTTATACATCCTTGAATCTCCTTCAAACAATAAAATATCACCACAAAATCCTTCCTACTATCCTACCAAACTATCTTTAAGAAATATAGGCTAGATATAATTTCCTACCAATTCTACATCAACATGAAACTTGATGGGAAAACATTGAACAAGAATTGAGAAGAAAAATGAATTGATTCATAATATATGAACATGGAGAAATAATTACAACCATTGAAGGTTCCTTCCTTCTCCATATCATATACCTACTCCTCTACCATCCATGCATTTGATGCCCAAAAAACCTTTGTAGTAGAAAAGTCATTTCTAGCCCTTAATTCCTCCAGCATGCCTTTGCTCTCAATTTTTGTCTTCTCCAATTCCCCTCATGTGAATTATTTATTTAGAATTGGGGTTTGTGAACCCAATCACTTAAACATGAATGTTGGATTAATCTTTTTGAATCTTTTTTATTGTTTTATTCAAAAACCCAATTTACCTAGTTTTTTAAGCATCAAAATCGATTTTTAGTATTTTCAAGACAATTAATACCCATGGTAGGAATTTTTACCACTGCATGAGTTATAGGAACTAGGTTTTGGACTTTAAGGGGTGATTTACTTGACCTATTTATAACCATATTTGTCTTCAACATTTATTCCTTTTTTGGAAGCAGTGGTAAAATGAGATATTGATGCTCTCAATTGTTCCAAAATTCGGATTTCCATGCTACGGGAAAAATAGAAATATGATTTCAGACTAACACTCTCAAGGGTGTTAATTTTATTGTTAACAGATGCCCCCTAATGTGTGAGGTATGAAGCTATGATGAGGGCCAAAATACATTGATTTCATTATGACACTCTTCATACATACAAGGGCAGGACGGTAAAGGATTAGGATTTTGAGTGTAGGAGTTCAAAAGCACCTGCAAGTCAAACAAGGAAATAAACCAACTATACCATATCTTCTTGAGGTAGGTATACCCATACTCAATCGTAAAGAAGGATTTCCATGAAAAATACACAGTGGATCCATGTCAAAAGAAAATATTACAAAAATGTATACATGCACTTTCATTAGTGCAAATTATCTTGGTCTTCATGGTACTTTGACATGGCAGTTTAATCTTGCGCAACTCGGGCATTGCATTGATGAGTGATACAAATGTTTTTCCCAAGGTCTTCAAATAAACCAATGATAGTACAAGTTTATATCATGAGAATAAATGAGTTGATGTCGAGCATAATAAAACACCATTTGATTACCAGTCATTGATATATACCATTAACATATGCGAGGAGGCCCACCGATAATGATGATGGACTCCAAGGTTCTTGTGTACAAACTGATAAGTGTGAATAGATGTTCTAAATTTGAACACTTGCAGAATAAAACAATCAAGGGTCATTGATGTATACCCATTTTCATTTGCGAGGAAACTTGCCACTAATGAGTGCAAGATCCAAAGTACTCACTGGGGTTCATAGATTCACTTCCTAGACGATGATTTGGCATCAATAGGAATGGATCCATTAGAAGGAGGGCATTGATACATCCCACATCAAATGACACAAAACTGATATCAATAGGATGATATAATTTGGTAGAGCTGCGAGATCCAACATTGTATACTCACACAAGGAAGGTTGACATGATTGGTCAGGAATATTTGAGGAATGACCAACATTGGTTTGATTTCCCTTAAACACATAACATGATGCATAGTGACACTTGTCAACATAAGACTTGAGTAACCACCCATTATTAAATTCACCAATTCCAGATGAATTAACGAAAGCTCCATAGATGAAAGGACGGATAACGTATCGATGGAGATCTGTTCAAATTACTAGTACAACTTCCTAAGTTAAATGTAAATGGTGTACTTATAACTGATGCAGGGATATGTGTCATGTTCAAGGGAGACAAGGAATGACTATTGCCATTTTATTCATGATGAATTCTAAATAGATTCAATAATATTCCTTTTTGTATTTTTTGTTTTTTAATGTTTAGTACTTTTTTCATTTATTAGCTTGAAAAAAGAATAAATAATGCTATGGTACATGGGAGGGAACGAGTGTTGCATGGGTGCACTCTGTTTTTCAAGAGCATGGGTCAGCACAAGGAAAATATACATATTTCGAACAAGGGTTGAGCTATTTGTGCACACTCGTACGGATGTTCCCTCCATCGGTTGGTTATTTGAAGCAGGATTGTGTGTCGATAGATGGTGAAATAGAACCAAGTAATTGTGGTTATCCAATTTGTTGTGATGAACAAGTAGGAAAGGGGAAATGTGGTTTACTTCATGCTAATTCTTGTGAAAAACAATAAAATCATAAATCACAGTGAATCATGGTCCATCAACTACCTGAATCAAATAGTTCTCACATGTATAGGTCAACTTAAACAAAAGAAATGGTTTATAAGCGTCTTGAGAAAAAGTGTCTGCAAAGGAAGATACACAACATTATCAATAGGTACCGAAACAGTAAGCACAAATGTTCATACATATATTTTAACACATGATTATGTAAGATGACACAAAATAGGGAGTCCATCATGAAATGGTCTGAACTGTATGGACGCGAAGTATGCTGTCTCAAACTCCAAGTCATGATGGGACTAATTGCGCTCTCAGTCCTACGAGAATAACTCAACATGGGAACCAAAATGGAAATGGGGTGCTGATTAGGGTGTCCCATTTTCGGTAGTCTCTTTTTTCAGAATGGTGGAAAATAAAGATATGATGGGTTGAACCACCAATTTCCAACAGGTTCGACCCCATGGAAATTTTGGGTTGAAAAGGGTTCAAATGCATATTCACAGAGGGACAACCTAATCCTATATGTATGCTTCCAGATATACCTGATAAAATCAAGGAACATACAAAGGATGCTCCTATACCTGGGTGGATTTAAACCAAGTATTCTCCAAGTGGACCCAAAAAAGATGTCCTTAGGTGGGTGCAACCAAATGTTTATGAATTTAAGGATAGTTTCATATGATGATAAAATTCCATCCAATAAATAAAGTGAGATGGGAGATCTCACAGCCAAAATGGGCCAATTAAATGGATCATATTCCTCCATCAAAGGAATATTTTGATCCAAATTTGTTGAAGCCATTTCAATAGCTTGGTATGACACTTCTACATCAGATAAGGGTTGCAAGATCATAAATTTTCCCATGAGGGAATGATTTTTGAACGATCCTACCCTAATGTCTTGAACCTCCTTTAGAGAATCCCTAAAGAAAGGAACATTCGATTGGATAACAATTTCAAGCATGCAATAATCTAATTAGTCAATGATTACGATATTCCCCCAATGAGGGAGCCGAGTCACTAAGAATCTAAAGAAAATATAGTCATCATCGCATGTATCCAACTATGTCATAATAGAAAAATGTAATCTATAGGTGCATATACTAACTCAACATCACATAAGATGGATCAACAAATCTGGTTGAAGACAATAGTTTCTTTCTTTGTGTAGGACAATTTTACAATGCCTCCATGGTGGACATGGCACATGGTGCTTGAGCTATTTCCTCAACATCATTTTCATTATGAGAAGCTCATGCATTAGGATTATGCATTGTTCTATATAGATCACTTTTGGGGGGGTGTGGTACTATGTCTATGGTTGGTTTCTCAATGGTGAGAGAACCACTTGGTTGTGATTCTGATTTATCCAATGTACTAGGAAGGACATCATAAGAATGATATATCATTTGAATGTTCACCTCATGATCACATATGAAAACATTAGCATTGGGAACATTTCCCTCTTGCAAGGGTTTTGACTGGTTTCCCCCTTGTAGAGGTACCAGTGTTGTAGAAGCCATTTGATGATGGTGTTGCAGAAAAGGTTGCATCAATATAATATATTATTTTTCCCACTATCTTGAGCTGGATTTAGTGAATCTCCCTTCCCAAAGTTAGCATTATGCTTACTCTTGTATTTCTTATTATTTCCTCTAAGTTCCATGGATTGAAATATAAGATTTTCAGGAGTTTGGGAATGATTAACATTATGCTTACCCTTGTACTTCTTCTTCTTCCCCCTAAGGTTCATGGATTGAACTATGAGGATTTTAGAAGCTAGGGAGAGCTTAGCATTTCACTGCATATCCTTGCCAACTATAGGTTGTGAAGTATGAATAGACATTTTGTCCATTTTCTAGGTAATCTGCTCAAGGTTGTTGACGGAACCCGCCATACTATTGGCATGAGGTCCATGTGGTAGCCTAAATGGATCGAACATAGGTTTTGTAGGACGGTGCCAAAAATATTGGTTACTTTCTAAAACCTCACCAATCCATTGTGGAATCGTGTTCATGGGTGGATTTCCCCCTTGCGGGGTTAGACTCCAAGGAGATTGGTTATTTCCTGGAATTTGACCAACCCATTGATGAATGAGTGGATTTCCCCATTTTTGGGTTAGACACCAATGAGATTGGTTATTTCCTAGAATTCAACCACACCATTTAGGTGGTCCCTTGATTTGACTAGTATTCCTAGGTTGATTTTCCCCTTGCGACGACTACCCCGAAGAAGATTGGGTACTTCTTGGAACATGATCAATGGGTGGATTGGCTCCTGATGGAGTTAGGTCCCAAGAATATTGGTTACTTCCTAAAACCTAATGGATGGGCGGGTTTCCTCCTGATGGAGTTGGGTCCCAAGAATATTGGTTACTTACTAGAACCTGACCATTCCATTGATCATGTCCTTGGTTTTGATCATAATTCCAAGGTATGTTTCCTCCTTGTGGAGGTTGGATCCAAAAACATTGGTTAATTTCTGAAACCTGACCACTCCATTATGGAATGGGGTTGATAGGTTGATTTCCCCTAGGAATTTTGCTAGGATAAATCTTAGGATAACCCTCTGGGAATTTCCTCCCATCGGTGAAGGATAATTCCAATTGGCATTTATGTTCTAGTATGCATTATTTCTTCCAAGAATATTAGCATTCCATGGTAAATTTCCCACTTGCGAAGGCTGGCTCCAGAAATATTGATTTCTTTCTAAAGCTTCACCACTCCATTGTGGAATGGGGTTGATAAGTGGATTGCCCCTAGGAATTTTTCTAGGATAAATCAGGGGATGACCCTATGGGGAATTTCCTCCCATCAATGAAGAATAATTCCAATTGGCACTTGTGTTCCAGGATGCATTATTTTCGCCAGGAATATTAACATTACATGGTAAAATGTTTCCCCTAGAAGTAGAACCTAGACAACTATTGTGTGCACAAAGATGATTTTGATAACCTCCCATGTCCATCTGAGGATTCTTTGATATTTTCCCTCCAACTCTTGACAAAGCCAAAGGGTCAAGTGTAATGTTTTGCATTATTCCAAATTTCAAAAAGACTAACCAATGACTCACTTTCTATAAGTATGATTGAGTTTAACGGATGTGCTAAGGGTGGATTTATGTGAGCAAATGTGTGATATTCTAATTTTTTCAATTTAAACTAAATTAAGATCATCAATTCTATCTATGTTTATTTCATGATGTGACAAATTTTTAGAAGCAATTTTGCATTGTTCTTCTCTAGTAACATTTTATTGGGTTTATAAGTAGTTCAGTTTGAAAGTCACAAAGATGTGGTTCATGTATTTGCCTCCACAATGTTTAGGGCCCTCAAACTTGGATAAATTTCCTCGTAGACACCTTAACCAGTGGATTAGGAGATTAGTCACTATGAAGTTTAATAAAAGGAATTTCTTATTAGAGTATATCAAAATTCAGTCAAACAATCCTAAAGGAAACTAGACTCAACAAAAATAAAAGTGTCCACACATCTAAAAAATTCCTAAGATAATCAACAAGCAAAATTCTTTCCAAGGACCCGAAGTTCAATGAAAAGATGGATTTAGAGGGCCTTCCAGAACTAGTAGCTCTTGAGGGACATCACATCTCAAAAATTAGTGAATAGTGAAGGTATGAGAAATAGATACATTGTTCTTCAATAACCAAGGGTGCACATGTTAGCTCTTGGCTACTGACCCTCCCAAGGAGCTAAAACAACCTTATGTCTGTCTCAGGTATTGCAAGTGTCCCTCGCTCACAATAGCCTGCATGATTCCCTAGGAAAAAAACTATGGTTAACACTTCACAATCAATGGCCAGGTAGGACAGTTTTCAATCTAGGATAACTCACATAGACTAGATATCTCAAGAAAGTGATGTCACCCCGAGGACTTGTCACTTTTAACCGAAATCTGTAATTTGCTCATATCTCACCAAATAAGAAAGAGGGGGGTACCACCCTTTCTAATTCAGATTGGCCTCGTACTTAACACATGTGTTAGAAGCACTTTCTCGGCATGCACCCTTTGCTACTAATGGATTTGATTCTCTTTAATCAATACTAGTTTCAAATTTTTATTGCCTTGGAGTGTTAACTCTCCAATATTGTTCCAAGGCCCTATCCTAATCTATGTTGGTGATATAAAAAATAATCTTCATAGATTTTAGATTAAGCATTGATTTTAGAATAGTTTGCTTAGTTTCAAGGTGTGATGGTGAAACTAGTGGTGTTTGTGACTCAAAATGTTGAACCAATCAAATGCACAATGCTCACTACTCTTTCGTTTATTTCAATGAACGTATATACTATGGAAGAGTAAGAGGTTTGTTGAGATCCTTCAAACATGCATATTTCAAAATAGAATCACTTTTAGAAATTTGAAAAAATAAGTTTTCAATTTCATAGAAAGGGTTCAAGAGGTTGGCTTCAAACATAAGATGTGTTCAATTTGCTTCAACTTTCACTAATTGGAAATGGAATTTTTTTTGAATGTTCAATGTTTTTCATGTCTCTAATAAGTCTCTCAAACTGATGTTTAAATGTAGGATCATGATTCAATCTTGATTTTTCAATTGCATTATGTTTTCTTTCTGAATGTTGAATTTAATGTTCCAAATTGATGGTTTGAAAATCAATGAAAAATTCTAAATATCTTTCGAAATTATAAAACTGAGAAGCATTTACACTTGAGAAGTTCTATTAACCAACTTTGTAAAGTTTTGAGCAAAACAATGCATAGTGCAGCCATGAAGGCCTAAGCTCTCTTCATCGACCAGTTACAAACCAAAACAATTGCGTAAATGAAACCTTCAGACATGTAAACACTACGTTAAACCCTTCGAAAAACCATCATTGGAGATCATGCCAAATGGAGGGATGATATTTCCTCTTGGATCCCATAGTTTGCATTAAAATCTTTCCATCAATATGCCTAGCTGCGTTGTCAACTCGCAGCCAGGGCAGATTTAATGTCCTGTAGCCAAAACTTAATTGTATGCATAGCAACCCTTGTAACTCCCATCGAAAGTAATTCCATAAATCATGTTATAAAAACATTATATTTTATGCCTAGGTCGCGTTGGGATCATGACTATGGTGTTATCACTATAGTCCCCAAAACAGTTCGTTTCCAAAAACAAATGTTACAAACCTTTAACCTATGCTTGTGCACTAACCCTTTACTATTTGTTTGTTACCTTTTCCACCCTATAATGGAGGGTGTGTTTAGAACTAGGTTATAGTTGCTAGAACTAGAACATAGATGCTAGGACTAATCCATAACCTTTAGGCAAAAAAATCCCTAGCAAAATCAATATTTACAATAAGCATAAAAAGCATTGAGAACATCACCTTAAGGTGTGGCTATAGGGTCATCGTCGCTCGTATGCAAACCCCACTTGAGGTAAAATATGTCCCTTCAATGTAAGAAATATTATAAGTTACTTTACACACATTACTCACTACGACAAATTTTCATGCTGCGACCAAATTATACATGTTACGACAACATATTTGGATAAAAGAATAAAATATTTTTTTATTTTATTTTATTTTATTTTGGATTTGTTTTGGTATGTCACAAAATTAGTGTTAAATAGTATCATTTTTATACATAAAACAGTTGAAAATAAGTTAAAAATGGTTTGAAATATCTTTTTTTTCTCCAATTTTAAACAAATCCCCCCCCCCCCAAAATGANAAGTGAAAAGTTGAAGAAAAAACTTCCAAAACGTATATATTTTTCATTCTAAGTATCTTCTAAATGTAAAAAAAAAATAAAAAAATATGTATTTTTTTTCCATTATAAGTAGCTACTAATTGTATATTTTTTTGTAAAATTTTAAAATCTGATAAAACACATTTGTGAATAAAAAATATAGCTTTTTTATAACCAAGGAATTTCAAAATCGCAAACAAATGGTTCAAAATGAAAAATGGTGCTACCAATATACACATTGTTTGAAATGAAGGTAAAAATAACTATTAAAATTGGCCACAAAAAAACAATAACAATGTTGGGTTCTTGTTAAGTTGTATAACTTGTTACTCTCATACATAGCTTTTATATTCATCTATATTAAATTATGATTAATCACTTTGTACCCTATTCACTTATTCTTATACTAACTCAATTTTTATTTATTTTTAAATAAACCATATTTAAAAGGTATTATTAGAGCAAGAATCGACATCCATCCATCTTAATAGCATTTAAGGTTGGGTCCAATTCTTTAAACTCCAGCATAAGTCGATTGTGATGATTGTGAGAACAACGGTGTGTTTTTCAATTTTCAGTAGTGTGAATACTATATCCTCAAATATTATATTGAAATACGGATAAAACTCTCACATTCTTCCATGTACTCACACGCGAGATTGAAAATGTGTTCTCTTTCTAAACTTTTAAGTTAGAAAAAAGAAAATAAAAATACTTGTCAACCTTCTTTAAAACCTAAATTGGTTTGAATTCCACTATAAACTAATTACCATATAACGTCATTATTACGTTTCTAAAATATATAAACTAATTACCATATAACCTCATTATTACATTTCTAAAATATCGTGGTGTAGTCTCTTCAAAATATAAATTTTTTATTGCACATGATTTTTATGTCCCTAAGTGATAACATTAATAAATCATGTTTTCAAATTAGTTACAGCGGAGTAATTTGATTTTTTATATTTATAAAAGATTTAACATTTACAAAGGAGTATTATTATTATTATTTATTTATTTAATTGTTTGATTCATTAAATTTTTATTGACCCGGAAGTGCATGACGGAAGTATTATTGTCAGCATAGTATTTAAAGAAGGTTGGGTAATTTCAAATTACTGGTTAATACACTCACCATAGATACCTTCACACAAGCAGGTAGAGCTGAACCAAATGTGCGAAAATGTCATTTTCTATTACATGAGTAGACGTCCATACATTAGTTAAAAAGAAATTTCGAAATTATAATAATATAGAGGTAATTTAGTGATAGTTTCATAATTTGTGATATAATTTTGGAGAATAACATGATGAATTATTCTCCATTATAGTTCACCATGTTTCCAAGATTTTATTTAGAACCCATATAATATAGTTATCAGGATCTTTTAATTATTAGCAACGCTTATAATGTATGTTTTAAAAAGACATGTGATATTTACGAAAGAAAACACTTCATCATTATTAATGGAGAATATGTGAGCCTTTTTAGTTATCATTAGGGTTAACTTGATTACTTTTGAGTTATGGGTTTTGAATACTTGTGTCTACTTTTCATGCTATTAGGTTTGTTGTTTCTAATTGGAAAATGTCTTCTTTGTGTACTTTCTTCGATTCACTAACAAAGGAGGAAGAAAAATTGATCCATATGGGTACTCTTAAATATTCTAAGGGAAATGATCATGCTCTCATGGTTCAAGGAAGCAAGAGTACCAAATCCAAAGAAAATCAAAATTGTGAAAGAGAAGAAGCCAAAGTCAGAAATTGAAGATGAAAGTTTGAAGCTTTCTGATGAAGATTAAGTAAAGAAGGTTAAGAAGAAAGGGAGCACATCCAAGTGTTCTTATTGCAGCAAGGTATTTTATCCATAGAAGAAAAATTTCAAGAATAATAAGGGCATCATGTCTTAGCTTCTTGAGAAGCACAACATCGAAGTTCTAGATGATCTAGAGAAGCCAGTTGATTCCTTAGAACACGGTTGAAGTGCGCAGTTCCAAGGTGATATAAACTATGCCTTGAGTGCCAAAATAAACTCCTTTCTTCATGTATCTAATATAGATTCATTTTATGATATATAATAATCATAAATATCATATCCTTTCTTTGATAATCCACCTATTAGTCTCCTAAATTCATCTCTCAATAATTGCTATTTTTCACTAGATCCCAACTTGTCTTTGAGCAACTCTTTCTCACTTAATAATTATGATTTAGAAGAATGTTTGAAGGATGATATACATGTCATTAAAAAACTCAAACCACCATTAATGCCATCTACCATACCTATGAATACTCCTAAGACTATACAAATCCCAAGTTCACTAGTTGATTCCTCCTTGGTCTCTTATGCAGTGTTACTTATATTACACGGTTTGAAGTCTTTCATATATTTCAATGGTTGGTTATACATGACCTTAGTCATATTTGGACTGATATTACACATGTTTGGATATGTTATAAACACTTATAATTCATATCTCAATTCCATTCATCATTCATATTTTTACACTCATCAGTTTTCCCCAGTTGTTCGTAGTTTTCCTAATTTGGCCCTATATCCTCATGGAGTCACTGAAGCATTTTCCATTGCTATTTCATAAGATGATATTTATGATATATCAGAGTTTTAGCATCCTCATATCATATATGGGAAGGTGCTACATCAGATTGGAAGAATGACATGTGATTCACATCACAATTTTGCAGTTATTCAAGGAATTGATTCTGTAACAAATTGTGTTACTTTCTGTACTCTTTGGGAAGGAGTATGCACACATATATTTCCATTTCATATTTTGTTTGCATATGAGAGTTTGTTCTAAGAAAGAAGCATTCATATAATTCTCCTACTTCATCATTTGATGAGATACTAGGAGTCTCTCCTCTTCTTTCTTGTAGATTCTACACTCTAGCGCATGATCATGGAGTCTACAAGCCTTTTCATCAAGTATTTCACCATAAGAAGTTATTTCAGCTCATTCAATTGAGGATAAATATATGTTGAATACATATTGTTCAAATTTTTTGTCTTGTCCTTTCTTGAGTGAGGATTTCCCCCATGTGGTTTTGCCTCTTTCCTCACTTTTCTGGACATAATAATTGTTAAAGGGTGACCATAGCCTTGTTATTGGGCCCTATATACATCCATATGCATTTATATCATCATAAAGTCAGAATTAAATGGAGGTGTTGGAATATTATAAACCCACTCACAACTTAGGATAAAATATTTAATAAGTTTTGATTAATTTCCTACCCACTAGCCTAGATAATTGGCATCCATTTGCACTAAAAATTCAACGCTTTCCATCTATACCCCAAGAATGATTTAATTCTGATTCTGGGTTGATATTGACCACTTTATTGAATCCCAAAATTAGTAACTGCGCTTTCCTGTAGATTTTTCCTTATTATGCTTTTATCCATCTTTTTTGTGGATAATGTAAAGCTAGTCAACTAGGAAACTACTATATTTTGTTTCCAACCTGTCCTCCATGATTTTCTCTCCATTTTCTAGGATTAGCATGTTTTTTCATCACTATTGACAACTCACTCATGTGTTTTCTAATTTGTGAGGTCCTTGACTGATTTGGGAAGTGTTTTAGCCACCTATGGGGTTTTATCATATTTAGTAAGTCTACCTTTTTGAGCTTGATGAGTTGTCTCCAATACAACTTGATTTTACCTATGAGGGATGTACCATTTATGTACACTATTATTCATCATTATTCAATGGAAGGATGCACTCCAATATTCATCTCTTCATTCATGTGATTCAGTCTCTTTTCTTCTCTCTATTTTTTCCATGTATTCTTGTAAGAATTATCTTAGTATCAAGATCTATTTCTAGTGCTTCTTCTTAGTATCTTTGCTCATACCATGGAGCTGCTATTTCTACACAACTAAAAAAATCCCATGTGGGTGATCATAATTCAAAAGGAAAAATGGTAGATAGTATTGAATAATATAAGAAGACTATTTTTGGTTTAAGAGATTTGGCAAAGATAAAAACTTGAGATCCTTTCACTAAAAGGGGATTTGGAGAAGACAATTTCCTAACTAAAACAGAAGAGAATTGATGGAAGTGAAAGCTTCACGAAAAAAATAAGGAAAGTGAAGAAAAGGCTAAGAGTTATGCATATATTCCCATAATATTCCATCAAGGAAAATACTCCAAAGGAAGAATGGCTACAAAGATGTCACATCACAAAGAATACCTTTTTCTCCTAGGTACCAAAGTTTCCTTTATGGTTATTGTTTTTCATGTAAGAATTTTGGACATAGGGATAGCGATTGCAAAGCTTATGGACAAAAGGATCAAGTAAGAAATCAAGGTATCCACATGAACTACAATGTCAAATCTTACAATTTCCACAATTATGGACACATGGAAAGAGATTGCAGAAGTACAATGAACCACAATGTTGAATGCTACAAGTGAAAAACCTATGGACACATAGTTAATGATTGTAGAAGCATGATAAAGTCTTCCATAAAAGAGAATATTGATATTAGATATAAGAAAGTATGGAAGAATAATCCAGAAGAACAGAAGGAAGAAGCTTGTGGGTTAGTTTTCTATATAAACAATGAAAGTCCACATCTCTATTAATTCTTGCACATGATCTAGGAACTAGGAATCAAAATCAGCAAAGAATTATTAACAAAATACTCATGAATTGGAAATAACTGGAATCCAAATAGGTTTCCTCTGTATATCTTATAGACAATAAAAGGTTACAATTTCCATGCATAGCAATGGCTTAACTCCATGAAGAATTCGGATACCTAAGGAACAAATCGAATTCAATGAGTGAGTCTAGCTTAACTGACTCTTTGCCATGCAATCTCACTCAGTTAACCACTTGACCAAAAAACCCTAATTGACTCACCAACCCTAACTGAAGTTGGAGTGTAATAAATGACTGAATCTCAATGAAGGAGATCAAACACATGTCATAGCAATCCAATCATCAAGTGCTAGTACTACATGACTCCAAAGAACCCTGATGAGGTTAACTGAAGCTGAACTGACCATCAGAAGTTGGTGGAGGCGCCTTGTTAACTCCAGTTCATTAAATAATAATAAATAATCATTAAATAATATATTTAATGAATGGAGGTGCCTTAACTGACTGTAATTGACTGGTTGAACTGATTGTAACCACCAGTTAGCAATTAGGTGCATTAGTATCACTCAGATCACCCCTGAAGTGCTCCAGTTAGCCTCCTTGACTGTAGGAGAAGGATAAGTTAGCCTCCTTGACTGTAGGTAGGCGTGGGTGTGACTGGATGATGGCAATTAATGCTCCACTGATGTCAATTAAACTTAGGATAGTGGTTTAACTAGGCCAATTTGACCAAAAGAGTGTGTACGATGGTAAATGTCTCCAACACCCCCCCTTAAGTTATACTCAGGAAGAGTTAGAAAACATAGATGCATAAAATGATAGGGCCCTGGAAACAAAGGCCATAGGTCACCCTGTACAATAAAATAACTGAAACAATGCTCAAAACAAACTAAGTGAGGAAAAGAGGGAAAACCCAGTGGGAAAAACCCCCCCCTCAAGCTGAACATTGAAAGTAGTCTGGATCACCCTGATGAACTCACCCCCAATAGTGAACGGAGGTAAGTGAAATTATTTTCTGAAAATATCTTGGTGAAGATGTCTGGAGGAATCTTCCACTTTGGAAGAAGAACAATGCACTCAACTGAATCAGAAATACAAACAGCTGCACGGTGAAAACTGGACCCATTTAGAGAAACTGAAATCATCTGAAGAGAGAGCAAAGGTTCTTGAGGATTCGAACCATGTGTGGAACACTCAAGAAACTGATATGTTTCAGCCTTGAACAGCAAACCATGAGTGGTAAAATCAGCCCCAAATCTTAGTAGCAAGTGTCCATGCGGATGCAGAATGTCTTACTCTTTACTAGTTCTGTGAGGAGATGAGCTTGTGACCAAAGGTAGAGAATCCTTAGGACTCTGGAGAGCGAATGCTTGAGATCCATAATCTGATATAGATTCTGAAATAGCTAATGAATCACAAAATAAAATTCCAGCAACCTCATAAGAGGAAACTAACACCAAA
Organism: Pseudotsuga menziesii; assembly: GCA_001517045.1. Taxonomy (NCBI): domain Eukaryota; kingdom Viridiplantae; phylum Streptophyta; class Pinopsida; order Pinales; family Pinaceae; genus Pseudotsuga; species Pseudotsuga menziesii. The sequence continues at coordinate 164,164 of LPNX011039353.1, forward strand.
TCCCCGGCAGCAAAATTGAAGAACTGCGGTACTTGATTTTTCACACCGGAATTGGTGAGAGCAGCTACAAGCATGACTAAAAGCTCTTGGATTTTAAAATATGAACAAAATAATATCAGATAAGAATGTAAATAAGATCTAAATAAGTTCACAACAGATCCAAAACTATGAAATCAAATCAAATCCCCAGCAGCAGTTTCGAAGGAGACTTGCGGTACTTGTTTCTTCACACCGTTGATGAGAGCAGCTACAAGCAGTATTGAAGGTTTATGAACCTAAAATTTTGAACCAATAAATATCATATCAGATCCAAATAATATCATATCAGATCCATTAAGGTTCATATCAGATCCAAAATTATGGTCAACCGAGACGGTGGATGCACAATTTTCTTCTTCTTCAAAATTCTGAATTTTGGTGCATGCAATCCTGCAGGAATTTGCTGGAAGATCTAGATTATGGGGAGTGAATGTGTCACTCTTATAATTTGATATTTCTTCCAAAATATCCAATGTATCACATATTTTCACACTAGCAGCAACATTAGAGGGAGAAAAATCAAATTTCTCTTCACTTTCGGAAGCAATTACTGGTAAATTCTGCACATAATTCAAAGGAAAATCACCGGTGAATGTTTGCATGGAAGTGTAGCAGTATTTTTCTTCAATATCAAAGATTCGAATGTCTTCTTCTGTTTCAGCAATATGAGAAGATGAGATATCAGAGATCTCATGAACTTCCGGAGCATTAGGAGGAGTCACTTCATGGAGACTTTCTTCAATTCGAATTGAATGTGTAGAAATTTCTGCTTCATCTTCATCTTGAACAACTTCATCAGAGAGAGTAGTGATTGAGAATATTGAGTGAAGAACTCTTGTGGTGCTGGCTGTGATCTCCAAAGTACTATTATGATCCTCATTGTGCTTGCCAAAGGTTCTGTCCAATATTGTCCAGACTTCCTTTGGGTATTCAACAGAACAAATAAGGTAGTACAAGCTATCATCAAGGGCCAGAGCTATTGTTCCATAAGCTCTATCATTGTCATTTAACCAGTCATTCTCATTCTCATAAGACTCTTTTCCAATTCCAATAGACACCTCATAGAGACCTCGTCTCTTCAGAGATGAAATCATCTTCAGCTTCCATTCCGAATAGCTTGTGAATGGGGTGAGAAGAGGGATTGATGAGTCCATTCGAAGTTGTACCTGTTAATACCTGCAAATCAAAACGAAAGGTACCGTAAGGTCGTATTGAGCTATTGCTCACATTTCATGGAGAAATCTGTCAAAAATCTTGTTTTTGAGAGATTGATCTTCGTCCCGTCGTAAGCTCTGATACCATATTGATTCTTGCACATGATCTAGGAACTAGGAATCAAAATCATCAAAGAATTATTAACAAAATACTCATGAATTGGAAATAACTGGAATCCAAATGGGTTTCCTCTGTATATCTTATAGACAATAAAATGTTACAATTTCCATGCATAGCAATGGCTTAACTCCATGAAGAATTCAAATACTTAAGGAACAATTCGAATTCAATGAGTGAGTCTAGCTTAACTGACTCTTTGCCATGCAATCTCACTCAGTTAACCAATTGACTAAAAAACCCTAATTGACTCACCAACCCTAACTGAAGTTGGAGTGTAATAAATGACTGAATCTCAACTGAAGGAGATCAAACACATGTCATAGCAATCCAATCATCAAGTGCTAGTACTGCATGACTCCAAAGAACCCTGATGAGGTTAACTGAAGATGAACTGACCATCAGAAGTTGGTGGAGGCGCCTTGTTAACTCCAGTTCATTAAATAATAATAAATAATCATTAAATAATATATTTAATGAATGGAGGCACTTTAACTAACTGTAACTGACTAGTTTAACTGATTGTAACCACTAGTTAGCAATTAGGTGCATTAATATCACTCAGATCACCCCTGGAGTGCTCCAGTTAGCCTCCTTGACTGTAGGAGAAGGCTAAGTTATCCTCCTTGACTGTAGGTAGGTGTGGGTGTGACTGGATGATGGCAATTAATGCTCCATTGATGTCAATTAAACTTAGGATAGTGGTTTAACTAGGCTAATTTGACCAAAAGAGTGTGTATGATGGTAAATGTCTCCAACAATCTCAAGACAGGAAACTAAACAATTATAGTATCTTAAATATGGGAAGTATATTTAATGCAAGTAGAATAGGTCCCAAGATCTAATATAGAAAATAATTGGTATTACATGTTGAAGATGTAAAGTAAAAACAAGTTAATACAAAAGACTCAAAGGACACATTTATAGCAGTTGCAGAGTCAAGTAATAATGACATATCAACAAGAAGAAAAAAAGGTGTCAAGATTACAGATGATGATCCTATAGCAGAGTAGTACTTATTGTTAAAATCATTTTGGCATAAAGGCTCCTAGTATTATGGATAATGTTGACGGGAGACCAAAGTAACATGAAAGGAAGATCGATGAAAAATTAGAAAAACAATGGTTTGGTAAATTATTTAGGAACATAGGGGGAGCTACTTCATAAAGCTTCAATAAATGGGAAATTTTAAGGGGGAGTTAGCACAATCAAAGGGGAAGCATTGTTAGAAAATAAACATGTTTTCAGAAGGCATTCATAGTCAAGTGAAGTTATCTTCTTCAAGGGAGAAAATTATCAGCAAAACAAAGTCACAAAAGAGAATCATATTCACAGGAGGAGCCATCATAATCCCTGGGGGAGAAGGTGAAAAACGTTGTTTCACCCCTTTTATCATTTATGTTATAGTGGGAGAGAGAGTTGAAGTTGTTGCCATCAATCACAAATGGGAATATTGTTGATAGAAGTTGTCATTAATGTCAAATAGGGTGTCATTGATGTCAAAATGGTAAACAAATATGTGGTGTCAAGGTGGTA